>JALIZH010030111.1:0-57637 GCA_030522465.1 Rhipicephalus appendiculatus
GCACCGAAACCTTTTACGATGACTGCCTTTCAAACAAAAAAAAAAGTTTTGTCTCATGGCTCTGTAAAGAAGAAAGGAACGTAAAGAATAGTTAAAACTACTGGAATGATGACTAATAAATATCAGAGCGGCGCTAAAGTGTCAGTAGCGGGCATGAACCTTGTAGCATTTTTTTTTTGTGAGATTTCGCTGACGAGATGAACAATGGATCATCTCGAAAATATTGTTACTAAGAGCGAATAAAGACGTCACGCGTTCTTGACCAGGTAATGCGCTTGTGTGACCTTTACCACACGGTTGTTGCAAACACCCTTTATTTGACGTCACGCATAACTGCCGTGGGGAAGGTGCAGGTCAAATACTTACCATCTATGAACAGTAATATTTTCTAGAAAAATGCGGGTAGTGACAATCATGTACCCCCGCCAATATTCTCAATATCCAAGAAGTCTCGCTTGGGTACACAAATGGCTCTTTAATGGCTGTTCCAAGGAAATTGATCTCAGTATGAAGGCGACGAATCTTCTATCCATAGTTCAGCATGCACTTAGTGATAACTATTCTAGTATACTCAGCATCCAAAAAGCCCTCCCTCAGGTATGCTTTTTAATGGCAGTTCTAAGTAAATTTATCTCGGTATGAAACTATAGGACGAAATCACTCCTTGTGCTCTCGGTCATCCTACTTTGTAAAGTCAATAGCAAGTACAGCGACATTGTTGCGCCTACCAATCTCAACACTCGGAGGGACGATTTCAAGGCCGCTGTGTCCCCACGCATTTCTACACGCGAGCGAAGTTTGACGCTTACTCTAGAATAACTCATGAACATGAGCCTCTTCCCGCAGGTTCGCGAGATGCGCGAACTCCTCGGTGACTTCGGGGAAAACCGTGACGCCCGAAGTCGTCGCGACTCTCTGTGCAGCGCAAGATGCTGCCGTGACATCATGAAAGCGGTTGGTATGGGCTAGGCTTGAGAACCACGCTGAGCGTATCATGGAGTATACATCGCATTTCTGTGCTGTGAAATTGATCCTATCTGATTCAGCTACATGGCGAAAAGCACGCTACCCCGAATCGCTTCAACCTCAAACAAACAAACCCGTTTTTCGGGCGAATGTTCTCCACAAGAAGGTTCTTACGCCATGACATAAATAAATGGCCCAGCATAACGTTATACTTCAGCGTATAATAAAGTGCTACTTGAACAAGACGCTGCAATGAACGCCGTTATGTTATAAAACGTATACACTGCACTTTACGCTGCTCACACGCTTTAGAACACACTCTAAGGCAAAAAGGGTTTTAAAAAGGTGTGCCGTTCGTCCTCTTGGGGACTAATGGGGCTGCCACAACCATTAGTCCCATTAAGGACTAACGGCACGGGTCTAACAGTTAGTCCCCCTCAAGGGACTAACATTTAGTCCTCACATTGCACTTCCGCGGGCAACCGTTAGTCTCCACAGTTTCACCTCAAGGGACTAACATTTAGTCCTCACATTTACACCTTCGCGGGCAACCGTTAGTCCCCACAGTTGCACCTCAATGGACTAACATTTAGTCCTCACATTTACCCCTTACCGGTCAACCGTTAGTCCCCACGGTCGCACCTCACCGGACGAACGGTTGGTCCACTCAAATGCTCCACTGGGATGAACTTTTTATCCTCAGTTCAAATGATGCGTTAATCCCCAGGGATGATTTTGCACAGTTACCCTCTGCAAGGCTTAATAATTTTCTCGCATGTTTTTCTCCGCAGCGAGCAAGAAATGGCGCAGAAAAGAACACGCGAAAAAATATTTAGTCATGCTTGTTTCACTACTTTCGCATACAATGCAACAACGAAAGACAAAAGTGAGACAATGAAATGTTTTATTTTTCTATATACATATTAAGTTTCTGCATTCTTTCAGTGAATTCGCTGCCAGATGTCAAATTCAGGTCCAGCCGCGTTGTCATATCTCGTACAGTCGTCTTGGTCAAGCTGCTCCAACGGAAGCGACAGATGACTGGCATTGGACGCACAAGCGCAAGCAGCCTTCTGCACGTAGTGGACAACGTCTGCACAAAAAGATTGCAAAAAGTTAAGTCACATGTGACAGTGAGGAAGATACACGCACATGGCAAATACGTGCAAGGTGAAATAAATACGCACGTCTAAAATATGGCATGCAAATATTTCCACCGCGATGTCATACATGATCGAAAACGCATTTCGAGTCACATAGCGCAACAGCTCAAGTGCGGCAGCCGCAGCCATCATACGCCGCGACCGCCGAGCCGCCAACGAGTCGGCGAGTTCTCTGCGAGTGGCGTCGTCTACAGCTCGAGCAAGCGAACGCGGGGCCGAACGCGGAGCTTCTGCCGCCAGCGAACCTCGAACAGAGGAGCGAGCGAACGCGGAACCGCCGCCACGAACGGCACTGAGCTGCTTTCGAGCGAGTGCCGCGGAAGCCGACGGTAATGTCGACACATTTTCACAAAGTTCCTGGATGGAGCGCCAGAGTACAACGAGCGAACGCGGGGGCTGCCGCCACGAACGGCGCTGATCTGCTTGCGACCGATTGACGGGGAAGCCAACGGTAATGGCGAAAACTGTCCACAGAGTTCCGAAGCACAGCTAAAGTCGGCTAGCTAAAGCACCCGCCAGTTGCCGGTGCACTTCAAGCGCGCGACATACAACCGAGCTCGTTGACGGCAACCGCAATGCGTTTTGGACGAGTCGCACCGCAGCGGAGAGGCCTCTGCCCAATCACCGCGGCGAGAGCGTCCAGGCGGCCGACGGCAATGGCGGCCAATTTTCAGGCAGTCACAAAGCACAGGCGAGCGGACGCCAAAGCCGACCTTCGCGGTGCATTTCGTGCGCGCGATATATACAACACGATCGAGCCCGTTGCCAACTAGCGCGATGCGCTTCGCGCAAACGACAGGTACGGAAAAATAAAGTATGATCACTTACTTGTGAAATAATCCAGCGCCAACTTCTGCCCAGAGTCGGATTGAATTCATGGATCCGATAGGCCTATGTCTTCTCGACCGCCATTCCCAGCCGGTGTCGACGCAGTTCCGTTGCTACCGCCAGCGCACCGTGGCCGGAGAAATACAGCGCAGCGTCTCGGCGTGTCGAGACCAGCTCCAAACTTCATGGTTGCGGCGAAAAGTAAAAGCAGCACCGCACGCTCATCCACGCATACGTGGCATACGTGTTTCTCCAAGGCACCGCGGCGTAGTTCCTAAATCATCGAACTCTCCGAGCGCGACACAACCGCCAACGCGCCTCCACGAAAACAAGTGAGAAGACTGACCAAGAGCGAGGAGGATGGTTAGTTTCCTTGACAACGGTTCGCACACGTGACGTATCTCCCGCGCGGTTCATCCCTTTGGTGCCTTTGGAGACTAACTGGTTTGCACACGGCACGCATCCCTCTGTGGTTACTCCTCAGCCGTCTATCCGTTCATCGCCCGCGCCTATTGGGCTCCGTTACTCCTCTTTCGGGTAATTTTGCCTTAGAGTGCACAACTCCGCAACTCGAAATATTGCCACGCGCGCTTCTTCGCTATATTTATGCAGCCGGTGTGTTACTAACCACTGCCTTACACACAGCGCGCCGAAATATCTGGGAACCACTCAGACTATTTGATAATCGTCTGATAAATTTAAGCGCACAAATGCGAACCGTGGGGTTGATAACGGAGAGACCAGCGATAGCGCTGGATCCTTCGAGGCCGCACGTATAAATGCTGATGTGCTTAGCCGCGGATTATAGAACTCGACGGCCTGCGACTGTACTTGTGGCTATCAGCTTAGGGCGTGTGCCATGTTTGTTTTTGATCGTTCGTTTTCCGGGCACAATTTCGCCCAAATATAGAGTTTCGTCTTGTATACGCCACTTGCTGCCTTCGTCAATGTCATGACTACGTCACATCTGGCGCAAGTGCTGTTCGTTCACGTTCCGGACGCCCCATCCATCCGTGAACCCAGCCCAACTAGCGAAGAAGATATGGACGCTAACCACAATAAGGAAGCTAGCCGTTAGCAATAGGGTCTACCCCCAGAGTACAGGCATCTTCCCAATAAGGTCCGCATGACCAAGACCTTGACTACAACTTCGGCAACAAGGACAGCCGCAGTGCCATCACCCGTGATGGTGATGCAGCATCCATGGAAGCAATCGATATTCCGAGGATCATAATGTAACGATCCAGAAACGTGGCTGAAGTCATAGAAGAGGACTGCGGCCTTCAACAACTGGGACATCAACAAGAAGCTGTGCATTGTGCAATTCGCACTGGGTGACAGTGCCAGGACCTAATCCAAGATTAGAGAGTACGCCATGACAAGCTGCGATATCTGCAGGAGAAGCTTCCTCGCAGCGTTTACTGGCGTCCTTCAAAAGGAAATGGTCGTCGCTTCACTGGGAGCGTAGGTCCAGCGTCTTAATGAAAACGTGACAATCTTCGCAAACAAGATTACCCAGCTGTTCCGTGACGCCAAATCGGACACGGGCGGGGAGAAGAAAGACAATTTCATCATGGGAGAAGTACAGCATGAGCTCTTAGCTGGACTGATGCGGAACTCACCTCAAACACTGCAAGGATTCATCTCTGAGGCGATAACAATCGAAATTATGTTGGAGTGCGCACCCAACAATACGATCTCCGTTTTCACACAGCGCAGTTGGGCACGGCATTGGCTCCGGCGACCTGCTTGAAATTATTTGGGCCATGAAGCGTCAAGATCAGCCGAAGTTGTTTACTCAATGGGAGCCTGAAATACTTCAATTGCTGGCATTGTGCGCGAGGAAATTGAGCAAGCGTTGGGCGTTACCTAAGCACCACAGTTATTACCGGAAGATGTGAATTACTCTTCTGCAGCGCGTTGTGAAGCTCCCCTCTGCGCCCATGTGAAAGCGCCGCGCCGCGCCGCCGCCGCCACCGAAGTGATACTGCCTGCCTCTCGTCCAACGCTGCACCCCCCAGCAAGACCGGCATTTCGCACCCCCCGACCACCGCCGATTTCGCTACCGTTGTAGGGAAGCCCGTCACACACGCCGCCACTGCCAGTACCGACACATGTGACTACGTGGCTTCGCCATCGACGCGCCGCGTCCACAGGGAGGGGGGGGAGGTAAATGAGAACGCGACATGCCCGACTACCTCGCAGGGGAGCAGTGGACAGCCTGACCAGCTTCCCGATCGCCGTCGCCAGGCCGCTATATCTCACCAAGGCGGCGACAGAACTGCAGTCGTCCTACTCGGGGCCAATCCGCGAGCATTTATCCAGAAGACTGAGGGTACGAACCGATGGTGCTGCGGTTGGATTGCGACGAAATGGCGATGATCCTTCGCGGACGACCACGACGATGCGGGAATCATCAGATATTAGCCCGCCACCGACGAAAGAGCACCTTCGAGAAGGCATTTCTCCGCCGCAACAAGACCTCATGACAGGAGATAGCAGCAACGCAGCAAGTCGACACAGCCGGGATCCCATGCAACGATTCAACCTTAAGGCAAGGCGACGAACCACTGACCTCATCGAGCTAATCGATGGTCACAACGTCACCGGTCTAGTCGGCCCTAGAGCCGACTAGTCTGTTGCCACTGCCCTGTTCACCGCCAGGGTGAAGAAAGTAAAGAGCACTTCTGAAGAACGTGAAATGCGGACGGCTGAAGGTCACCTTAAAACGCTGACTGCAGTGTATACGGCAACAATGGCGGTTGAAGGCCACAGCTATTGGCTGAGCTCTGTGGTCTCAGAAACGTTCAAGGACTGTGATTCTGGCATGGACTTCCTAAATCAGCACGGCACCGTCATTAACCTAGTGGCCAAGTCGATGACGCTTTCCACGGAGAATGCCATGTCGCTGGCTAAGAAAATCGGGCACTACGCCTTGATTGTGATAGAGGAACGGTTCAACGTTCCACCTCTCTACAGCGTCATCATTTCCATCGGCACGGAGGAACCTACTGACTTGGAAGGCGTCATCGAGGACGACCAGGATCTGCTCTTGAACCATCAGATTTGCGTCGCGAGAGGCATTGCCGAGCTGCGTCATGAGAAAGAGAAGGTAATGCTGATAAACATGAGGCACGAACAGAGTCACCTCAACATTGTTACTACAGTGGCCTAAATCGATCAGTTTGTGGACGCTAGCAATACTTTCGCGCTTTTTCACGAAATTGAACCTGCTTCGACGAACCATGGTCTACAAGCAGCTTTTGATGTCAATCCGATCCTTCTGAAGCTTAAGCAAAAACAGTTCGAAGCCCTTCTTCTGCCATACGAGGACTTGATTTCTCGCTTTGTCCTTCTTTGTGTCTATTTCTTTCTCTATCTCTCTGTACTCGTTCCGTCACCCATCCGTCACCCACCACGCCAGGAAAATTGGCGCAGCGGAAGAGCAGGCGCCGAACACACATGTTCGAAGAGCAAAGCAAAGATGAAGAAGTCGAAGAGATATATATTAGGGTGTGTTCAGATAAGAACGTCGGTGCATGTCCGCCGACCCCCTTTAATTTCGCCGCAAAAAATATATTTTGTTTCCCGAGTTCCCAGGACCACAAAACCACTTTTGGTTTCGCGAGAAAAAATTTCACCTTCTTTAAAAAAAATTCACAAGTCTCCACTGAGCCGCCACCGCCTCTTTCGAATTTCGCAAAAATGGGATTTCGATGAGACGCTACAACAACAATATTGTAGCTGTAGGTCCGAAAACTTTTTTCCACATACTACGGATAGTTTGCGTTGAGAAAAAATTATTACTTTGCAGTTTTGATGTTGTTCTGTTAAGAAAAAAAAATCGCGAAATCGACACAAAGCTCTATAATGCTCACATTTAAGATTTTTTTTCCTCCGCAAGTATAAACGCCAGACTTCCGAATTTTTTAAAAAACATTGGCATATGTTTGGTGAACAAGTGTGCTGAACGAAATATCTGAGAGTGGCTTCAAACGTTAACCAGAATTGTTCAACTGAGGGCATGTCTCTCCAAATGCAATATTTTGAAGATCATTTAAAAAAAACACCATCTTCGATTTCCTTTAAACTCTCCAGAATTAAAGCCAAGCACGTGTTCTAACTTAATCTGTAAAAACATGTTGCATTATTTTTGTGAGGTCGGAACTACGAAGCACGAAAAGTGGCCAAATTGACGTATAGTGAGTAACCACAACATTGAGCGAGCATGGAGCAATACTTGCCATTATCGTTATTTTTAGGTCCTGAATGTCATCTGCTGTGCTCGAGGGACCACAGCTTGACAGACAAAACCAAAGAGTTGCCTTAAAGTGCAAATTTGTTCATTTGCGTGCGTGCACGCATCGCAGTTTTGGTCCTGGCGTAAGGACTAACCGCAAGATTTCTAGAAATGTAGTCAAGTCGAGCTCTCGGAAGGAACTGTTTATTTACCCCTATTGTATACACAGGGAGTCATAGTCACAAGTCACAGTCAGACAAGTTAGACAGTCACAAACGTCACTGAAACCCTTGTGCGTATTTTGCTCCTGGTGAAGCAACCTTGTGCACACAACCCATTTCGGCCTCAAGGAGGAGAACTTCGTGAGCTCGATCCCTGTGTCATGTGAGCCGCTGTAGACGAAATTTTTCCCGAATCGACCTGGTCATCAGCCGTTTTGAAACGTACTCTTTTTGTCCTTTAGAACTAATCGCAATGAAATCTTTCTTGTTTGGGCTTTGTTGGGTGGAGTTGAGCTCATCGTCAGTATAGTATTTCATTGCTGCCTGTATGTTTTCTGGCTTCAGCTTCGATCTGGTGTAGAGGTTCGGATTTGACCACACCCGGGTGTCTGTATTTTCTGGATTTCCGAATGAGGTGCCGAGTTGCGGATGGAATAATTTCTTGAATCTCTTGATGAGAAAGGTTCACAGGGAGCAGTGTCAGGAGGCGGCAGCGTTCGTAGTATGATTCGCAGGTATCGAATGTGTGCTTTAGGTTGCGCAGCCACTCGCGACACGTGTTGCAGGTTTCCACTGAAGGACCAGGTTTCCTGTAGTGTCGTACGCTAACGCTACTGTAAGGACAGCAGAAATTGTGCTGGAGATAGCGCCCTTGATCTCCGCTTTCTTACGCTTGGCGTAAGAGACTCGGCATTGTGCTTTCACTTTCGCCGGAATTTTCAGGGTTGTCACGTCGGTTGTCTTAACGAGTACGTTTAGCTCTTCGACAGCAATTTGTTCGGGAACAAAATTTGCGTCAGACTGAGATGCATCTAGAGACTGTACGGCGATCTGTTTCAAGCGGTTGAAACAGCTCTGGCACAAAATGTCGGTTTCTCTGATGGATGAGTCTTTTTCTGGCATGCGCTTCCTTAGTAAGGCGACATTCAAATCTTTCACACATCGAAAGTTCCGCTTGTAGGCAATCTTCTTTGTATGCCTCTTTCGGTAGTCAGCGCAAAACGCTCGCTCTGAGCTCTACAACGTGGCCATCAATATCAGGGGAGTGTAATACGCGCACCCGTACACATGTTCGTTCACCAGCAGAGGACTGCCGGGTTGTCGACGACGAACGGAAGTGAAAGCCGACGTTCTCTTATTAATTCGACCTTTCTTAAGAGAGTTGAGCTGTTTCTTGTTTATGTTCTTTCTTTTTTTTTTTTTTTTAGGGAGCGGGTGAGCGCAGTTGTGCTGCAGAAGCGCCGCTTGTACCAACACGCACCGTCTGCGTTATCACATTACCGATGTGCCATGTGAAACGATAAATATCCAGCGGTGGATCCTCTCCAGCCACCTCCTTTATGAGGCGTACGCAGGCTCACATGCGCCAAAAATTTTGAAAGCGATTCCTGCGAAGAGTGCGACTCATTATCGCGGCATGCTCAGTGGCTGGGACCCGTGTAGAAGTTTTTGTGATTTGCGTAAAAAAAATGTAGTAATAATTTCCTCTTCAAAACCAACTGTTCCTGTTTTATTCCTGACAATCCGTCAATCCGCAGAAGACATTCGCGACCTAAAAATAACCATAATGGCAACTATTGCTCCATGCTCGCTCAATGTGGTGGTTACTCACTATACGTCAATTTGGCCACTTTTAGTGCTTCGTAGTTCCGACCTCACAAAAATAATGCAACATATTTTTACAGATTAAGTTAGAAAACGATTTTGGCTTTAATTCTGGAGAGTTTAAAAAAAATCGAAGATGGTGTTTTTTTTTTAATGATCTTCAAAATATTGCATTTTGAGAGACATGTCCTCAGTTGAACACTTCTGGTTAACGTTTGAAGCCACTCTCAGGTATTTCGTTCAGCACACTTGTTGACCAAACATACGGAAATGTTTTTAAAAACTTTGGGAAGTCTGGCGTTTATACTTGCGGAGGAAAAAATCTTAAATCTGAGCATTGTTGACCTTTGCGTCGATTTCGCAATTTTTTTTCTTAACAGAACAACATCAAAACTGCAAAGCAATAATTTTTTCTCAACGCAAACTATCCGTAGTATGTGGAGAAAATTTTTCGGACCTACAGCTACAATAGTGTTTTTGTAGCGTCTCATCGAAATCCCATTTTCGCGAAATTCGAAGGAGGCGGTGGCGGCTCAGAGGAGACTTGTGATTTTTTTTTAAAGAAGGTGAAATTTTTTCCTCGCGAAACCAAAAGTGGTTTCGTGGTCCTGGGGAGTCGGAAAACAAAATATATTTTTTTCGGCGAAATTAAAGGGGGTCGGCGGACATGCACCGACGTTCTTATCTGAACACACCCTGTAATATGTTTTTTATTGAGGAACAAAAAAAAACAAATAAGGAAGATCTTCCAAGGAGTGGGAGGGTACGGTCCCTAATTCCAGGCTCCACTGCCTTGAGCGGCCCGCTAGCTGCATCTAGCAATTAGTGGGCGTAGGTGCTCCTTCCGATTCTCGCTAGTTGCACCTCCCAGTACTCGCTGACGAGTCATGTTTCCCGCTTGTCCCATCCGGAAATTTTGCTGGCTATTTCCGGAGAGTTAACATCGGGTGGCCCGTTGTGGCCAACACACCTTATGTAGGAGAGAGTGGGTCGGCCCCCGCACCATGAACAGCTATCAGTCTACATTGTGGGGTTGTCACATATTGGAGGCGACAAGAAAAAATACCATGAAAGAAGAGGAAGACGAGAAGCACGCATGACGTGGAACCACGACACCAGACGAAGAGAAAGACGAGGTGGAACATATAAAAGAGAAGGTGACGTGGACAGAGGGGGCCCTGGGTGTCCCATCGTGAGCGCGTGAGCTGGACACGAGCGTCGCCGGCCTGTGTTCCGGGCGCTCCAGCTCTCGTTCTACGGCAACGCACCGTAGACTCCGGCTGGCCAAAGGACCGGAAGGCGAGCACGAGGACCCGCAGCGGCCTGGGAGCGCCATCGGCTTGTGCTCCGAGCGTCCCATCCTGCGGCACCGTACCGTAGGCCTCGTCTGAGCCAGATCCTGTCCCTGGGAGACGCGGGCCAGCGCAAGTACCTGCGACGCGCAGGTCACAGCGTCTAGGAGAACACCAGTTCGCGTTCCTCGCCAGAGAAGGACGGCGTATATGTATCTATATATTTATAAAACCTCAAAGAAAAATAATTCAGAAAAATGTTTCCGACGCGCGGCATCGAACCAGGGACCTCTCGCTCTCCAGTGCGCGGCGCTATCCATTCAGCCACGAAGACGAACGTCCTTCAACATTCAAACTATTTATATACAGCGAGTTTTCAGCGTGTTTTCAGCATTACCAGCGAGATGGCGCAAAGCCCGCGCTCGGTGGGGCTTAGCTGCCCCGTTCGTCGCGACCCGCGCTCTCCGGCGCACACTTTACCCGAAAGGGGGGGGGAGGTAGATGCCCGTGCGCGCGTGCGCTTATCTCCCGGTGGCGGAGAATGGGGCTGGGGCGGAACGATAGCATTGTAGTTACCGGGCGCGCGAAGGTCACATCGCTCGCCGCATTCCCCCCCCCCCCCCCCCCCCGTTTGCAAAAGAGCACGCTTTTCAAACACAGCGAAGTAACTATGACACTTGTTAGTTCGCGCTCGTCTGCACCTGTAGAATACGTTTCGTGCGTGGTTTTTGGTTGAGCAGCGCGTTAAGTGTCGAGCTGTGAATGTTTTAAATGCGAACGCATTTCTTAGTCGGGCTATGTCAGGCGGCGTTGTCCGGCGTTGTCCGCGGGGAGGAGGATAGGTTGAGGAGGTGTCCGCGCGCCGGCAGGTGTTATCTCTCCGCTCTCACTCTCTCTCCCATAGCAAAAGCTGCGGGCGCGCGCGCTTATCCTCGCGCCTAGCAAAGTGGAGAGGAGGAGCGCGCTCTGGCGCGTGAGGGCGCTCGCATCGCGCGAGCTCAGCGGAGCTACCGCGATAAAAAAAAATAACAGGCGCTGCGCCGTGCTCTCGACCGGGCTGCAGAAATTAGGCGCCTTTCCTTCTTCGAACCACAACCACCATATATAAATGGAGTGAAGCGCGCGCGAAATGCATTCGAATTTCCTCACGATTCCCTTCGGGGAGGTGGGGGCATTTTTTTTTATTTCGCTCTCGTCCTGTGCGTGTTGTTTTCGTGCGTCATGTGTGCGTCAGCAGCGCGCTGCACGTTTCGACCTGCTTGCCATTCGTCGCTTTACATTCCAATTTGTTGCTATCGCATTCATTGCTTCGCCTTGTGGCGAAACTGTGACTTTTTTACAGACAACCCTCGTAGGTATGTTCTCACATACAATACGCGCACCAGGCTCATTCGCCTATCTGCGGGCCACAGCAAAAACTGATCGCATGAATATCCGAAATATGTCCGCGTCTGCCGACGCGGCCCCTCTTTTCCGCTGTGGATAACAACCAGGTGACATAAAGCGCGAATCTCCTTTTGATGTACTTCCTGCAGACGATGCGCCGCCGACGCTATTCGGGTATTTCAAAAAAACACCAGAGTGGCAATATTCTCGGCAGTGCTGTAAGGCAATATATCTTGAACTGCTAAATTAACGAGCGACACCGAAAGCCATATCGAAACGTGGCTGCAGCTTGCGACACCGTCGTTAACCTGCCTGGGGTCAGTACAGCGTACAACGTCAGGAACGACGCCAAAGCGACTGACGGCGTGTTTTGTTTCACGAGAGCCTACTGTAGTTAAAATAAATAAACGATCACTGCGTAATACATGCACGTAATATTGGCGAGATGCAAAAAAAAAAAAACACAGGTTGAAAGTAGCAGTTCTTAATATGATATCGTTACGTACGATAAAGCGCCACTAAGAACAAAAGTTTTTGTTTTGTCACTCAATAATAGTTTTAGCGGCGCCAATTCAATTACGGCCACAATCGATTCAGTGAAAGTTCATGTTACAAAGCGTTGTTATGTAGCGCGCATCATTTCTCGGTTGGCAGACAACGATTACCTCGCACGGCATTTTTATGCAAGGGGATCGTGCATCGAGCGTGAGACAAGGATTTACGCAAGGGGCACTTCAACCCAGCATATCATTCTAGGCTGGTGGAACTGAATTCCGTTAAAACGACGCAGCTGCGCCAATAGGCACACGTCACAGAATCACACCACAATTCTCTTTATGATGCACACACCACAGCATATTCTCCACTCCTGGTTTGTTTACTTTCGCACTGTGTTGCTCTAACGGGTTATGTTGGTGACTTTCTTTCTTTCTTTCAAGCTTCGTACGCACGTACATCACTCATGTAGGCGCACAATAAAGGGCATATCACAAAAGGTAACCAAGATTAACACGTTGCGAGCTCCAAGTAAAACACACACACACGTACATGTGGCAACGCTAATAAACAGATTTAGTTGAGCGTCCGCAACGGCCCTGCGGACGCAGGCTTCCATTGTAAATAGATGGCAGGCTGCGTCCGTAGAGGTGCTGCGGACGCCCCTGCCCCCCTCCCCATTAAATCTGTCTAAGGCCATGACTTTGGCGGGCTGTGAATCGTACACAGACGCGCACATTCCGACTTCACTTTCACCTCACTGTACACGAATGAAGCCGACGCCAATCGCCGATGTGGTGACCCTCACGCGATATGCTTGGTGTTTCATCTATCCGAGCGATAGAGCAAACACACGTCGCGTTGCTACCTCGCGTTACCGAAACGACGGCGTTGTAGAACACTGCGAGCTGCCGACGCTTCGGTGCACTTCAAACGTGGCACAATCACAAACTTGTACTGCATCGATAGACGACGGGCGAGGATGGCGCTGCTTTGGCGCGGATAACAGTACGAAAAAGCTTTTTTTAGAAGAAACAAACACCACAGAGAACCGATTTGATGAATCTCGATCCTGATGCAGCGGCGCCTCACCTGTCTTCGTGGACGGCGGCATGTTGCATTTGTCATTGGTTCGGTTTAACGTTTACGTCATAGTAAAGAGCGGCCGTAATTGGACGCGCATAATACAAATGGACAGTGGTACACTTTAGTTTTTTATTCTTAGCTTGTCACCGACTATAGTGTGTCGTTTAAAGCTCCCAACCCATTACATTGGCCTCAGCCATAATTCTTCCTCGTCATGAGCCACTGCATCAACAAAGTGCACATAATGCCCTTGCAAATGCGCAGCAGGTACCTCACTTCTGCGTAGAATGGCGAATGTCGGTGTTTCCGGACTTGACAAAAATTATGATTTATGACGTAGTGGGTACCTTTTCAGCGTACATGTATTAGTAGCCCCAAGAGAGTTTACGACGGGCTCTAGTAATGTCGCTCTTCTAGCTTTCACTCTCACTGTGCTGCGCTTTCCGCGGAGGCCTGGCGTTCTTGAGGAGTGAAGCTCCTTAGGCTCTCACCATGTCCGTTGTCGCCGTTGTCGTAAGTCCCCGTCTGACCGAAACACAGGAGTTACACCTACCGTACATAGAACGTTCATAGCGTGCAGATATATTTAAAATAGACCGTACTCTGTCCGTGCAACTGTCATATCCGTCTGTCCGTCGTCCGTGCACCCATGCGTCTGCCGTCCGTGCATCCGTATGTCCCTCCGTCTGTGCATCCGTCCGCGCGTCCGTCCGTCTCTCCGGGCATCCGTCCCTCCGTTCCTCCGTCCGTGCCTTGGCACGGTGCCACGTGGCCGCCGGTGCGCGCAAACGGACGCCGGTCGCGTCGGACTCTACAGCGCTCGCTCTTTGCCTGCGTAGCGTCGCCGTGCCCAGCGTGTCCAATCATGCAAGGAGGGAGACGCGCGCATCGCGTTCCATTCTGACCGACCCCGTCACAATGGGCACAGGCCTTCGCAGAACACGCTTTGGAATTTACAAAGTGTGCGTCAATTTAAGCGCTGGAACGCGGATGGAGTCTGCGCAAAGCGCGAGTATACGAACGCATACAAAACGGAGACAGATTAATCATGCGTCTGGCTGCGATTTGCAGTAAAAAAATTAAAAAAAAGAAAACACGCACACATTCCATTTGTGTGCCTCCCACTGGGAGCGTAAAAAATAGTATCAGACACATAAACACTGTCGTAATTATTTAATAAACATTTCAAAAACATTTCATTATTGTTCAAGGAGCTTCGTTCAGGAGCATTCACTTCGTGGATCGGCTGCCAATTTTTTTCTGGTCTGGGAACAAGAATAATTTTGGCATCATTTCAATGTTGGCGAACCCCGCTCCTCTCCCTCACCTGTTCATTAAACATCGGGTAAGCCGCCCTACATATTCGTCGCTGACGTTCCGGATCATAGCGTTGTTACCTGGTCAGGTTCAGAGGCAGTAGTTCATTTCACAGCTTGCGCTGCCGCAAATAGTTCTACCTTAGTTAACAGTGCATTGAGCACTGCGTATTCTTGCCCTTGGTTTGCTACGCTGCATGTGGGTGTGTCCACCGGACGCACCTGCTTCCCTTGGAGCTTTGTGACGATGGCCTCATCTCTTCCAGGAAATTCTCAGGCGACCTTCTTAAGACTACGGTTTGCGGCCGTTTTGGTTTTATCAGGTTCCGTTAAACCGCGCAATGTTGCTCATATCTTCGAGGTGTGTAACTTTTTTCGCGGAGTGAGTTCATTCACAATACAAGTGATGAACTAATAGAGTCGCATGTGACCACACAGATTTCGAGGCTTTCATTAACAAAGCCAGGCAACAAGATTCTGGATGAGGCAGGTATACTGCCTATGCAAGCGCCGCTTGACATTTAAACCCTGTATAGGGAAGCTACGGAAAGTATACTGGTAGAACGCGTACCAAGAAGCATCCATACGGTATATAACGAGGGCCAGAGAATAGTATGAGCCAAAACTATCCGTAAAAGAATTAATTCACCTAAGGCCGATTCTATCTGTGTTCACGCGGTGAAACACGGGAGAAAAGAAGGTTTGCAATATTTCTTGTAGACGCGCATGGAACGCTGATTAGCGCAGCTTCCATTTGCACGAAGCACATTCACGTGGCGGAGGAGACTGCGATAGCTTTCGCCCTCCATACTGCCAAGGGTCCGACGACTGTTTACTCCGACTCGCGTACGGCGGTCAGGTCCTTTCCAGCCAACCTCATATTTAAGCAAACATGTAGCACAGTAAACAAAGCTCTCCAAAGACCTAGAGACAAAGAGACGGGAGGACACCACCTCTCGTGGTTCCCGACTTACGTTGGCGGAGTTGTTAATCAGGTAGGATGCAACCCCAACGAGCAGGCTCACTGTCCAGCGAGAGATCTCACGCACCGCACCAGCACAAACGGCCCAGCTTTCCCACAGGACTGCGCCGCTAAAGACCATCTATCCACCTTTCACGAAATAACATCACACTACAGACTAGGCAGCACCAAATTCGCTACCCCAGCTCGAAGTTGAGCAGGGCCCAGTCTGTCCCATTTAGGCTTTTACAGCCACGAACATACATCCCCCCACTGTGCTCAATGGCATCGATTCTAATTTCCCGCAGTCATGACATAAGTGTGGAGATGTGTGCTGTTCTTTCGATCATATGCTCTGGCTGAGACCGTCCAACGCCGGCTCCGACTAACAAGCAAGGGCAAATGGGATAACCTACTGCAGAGTCCAGAGTTTACACATCACTAACAGGCTATTATTGATGACGCTGAAAGTCACCATCTCCCTGTTCTGTCATAGCCGGAGCCACCCACTTGATTGGGAGGCCTCCCCTTCATCTCACCTTAACCATTTTCCTCAGGACGTTTCAAATAAAGTACCTGTCACTATCATTGTCACGCTCAGGGTTGCCGTTGGGTAGACTTGAAAAGGAGCCAAAGCTCAAGCAAAAAGTAGCCAAAGTAGCCATGCCATTTAACTTTAGCGCCAAATTTCTAGCCAAACAGAAAAAAATGTTGTATCTTGTATAGAGTTGTCAGTACTACGGTACGTTACGAAGAACTTTATTTAAAGATCCGGAGAAGTGCCACCCCTTGGCTGACACCGCGGGCCGCTCCCACGTGGGGACATTTAGACCTAGCCTAACCGCCACATCGCAGGCTCTCTGGACAGCCCAAAGTTGATGCTGATATTCCGAGCTCTTGAGGGCCGAGCTCCAGTTCTGCTCTGTGAGGTCCTCATCTCCACGTAACGAGGGGGCACCGCCAAAGCATGTGCTCTAAATCGCACGTTCCCCCCGCAGCCAGGGCATTCCGAGCTGAAGTCACGGCAGTACTAATAGTAAAGAATATGATTTTGAGTAAGCAAAACCGAAGTGTAACGAGGCACAATCTTTCTTTCTTGCTTGGTCTCCGAGGCGCAGGTAAGTTGCGAATAAGTAATAAATTATTCTTTCAGTGCGCCTACATACAGTTTGTCTAAAATAGATAGAGCTCTTGTAAAATTCATTTTGGGCCAACGATTCAGCAGGAATGTTAAACGTGGATGCTGTTTTTTCTTGAAGCCGTAAACCGAAATTGATACGAGAGAGAGAGAAAAGTTAAGTGAAAGGCAGTCCAGCTTCAAGAAGCGAAATTTGATCGAAGATGACCAGCACACAGTGGCATAGCTAGGGGCATTATGTGAAATTCCACCCAAAATGCTTCAATTTTGCATGTGTCTATATGCACGCGCACATACAAATGCACATAAGAGCTACATAAATCATAATTGAATACCGCCCTCCGCCCGAAAAAAGTTTCTGGCTACGCTGCTGACAGTCCAGCTTCATTTTGTTGCAGATATCCATTTGAGCAGTAAAAGAATACGCGCTAAAAAATCGACGAGCGCACAGAAAAGAGAGCAGACAAAAGTCCTTCGTCTGCTCTTTTTCTGTGTGCTCGTCAATTTTTATCGCTTATTCTTTTACTGATGTTGAATAGCCAACTAGTCCAACAGTCTGTTCTGCTAAAATATATAAATATCTCTTTGAAGTGCTGTGTTTCAGCATTACATTCTGGCGTCATCATTGTGCTATGTAGACACGCATTTCGTACATGCGCGCGTCCCTGCGTCTTTTAAGATGGGGGGGACGAGTGCATGTAACGTTCGTTGGGTACCTCGGTGCGCACAAGCCCGCTTGCTGGGGAAGGACATTGCGCGCATAGGCCGACATGACAGAAAAGCTTGCAAGCAGTGATTATTCTTTAAACTTGCTGTTTTTTCTTGAAATAATACGGAGAAATTGCAAGCAAACACGCCAAAGTGAAAGTTCAATGTAGCCAGAAAGTAGCCATGGCGCCAACCTGACATTTTTGTCGCCAGACCGGATCGGAAAGTAGCCAATTTGGCGCAAAGTAGCTCAACGGCAACCATGCTCACGGAGATCGCATGCGATAAAATCAGCCCTCGTGCGAGCCTGCCGTCGATTGCTCCTGAAATAGAAAAATAGCGCCTTCTCCGTCGTTCACTGGACGATAGAATATGAAGGGACGCCGGGGGTAGAGGGGCTCCGTGACTAGAGCCACAACTGTGAACTTTGGCTATAAGGGCGCCGTCGCAAGCAGCTGGCGGGCGCGCTATCTCGGCAGGCATCAGCAAACGGCTCGTATACCCTTCTACGCGCTGTGATCTCACCGCTTCGTGCTGTGACGCCTCATACGACAAAGTGCACGAAACCACTTCTTTCCCAGAAGCGACCGCAATCCCTTACATCAGCGTTTTGCAGTTTCTCGCCATAGCATCAGAAAGAGTTAGCTGCTGGCCTTAGTTCGTTATAACATTTCGACATGTTGCCGTCACATTCGCTGCTTCACCCTTTTCGGGGAAAGAGATTTTTTTTTCGCAGTTCACGGGACAAATGGATCTTGAATCGAACCCCCCCCCCCCCCCTCCACCCAACTCTTGCTCTTGCGCCGCGCCGCCGCCGATCAGATGAACGCCGCGCCGTTGACGCGCTGCCGCCGGCTACTTTGGGACCGGCGCACAGGTCTAGTCGGCATGGCGGAACCGTCGCGTCATTTCTTTTGCGAAGGTGGTCACGTGCTCGTTCGGCAGCTGCACCCGCAAGGTCAAACAAAGGTCACGGCCCTTTATTTTCGGACGGCGTTCGTGAGCGTCTCCAAAAAAAGTGCTGCGAAAGAGGGTCCCAGGTATGAATTCCGCACACCCGATTCTCGAGCCATGTCCTTGCTGCTTCGTCCAGGTAAAAGTACAGGTGGCACAGCTTGTCCTCGGACTTCCAGTTGTTAGGCGTCGAAGCCCTTTCGAACGTCTCGAGCCAGGTTTCAGGGTCTTCACGCGGCGAACCACGGAATGTTGGCGGCTCCGTGGGCGGCTGCATCACGATTGCTGCAGGGGACACTTCGGTCGTCATCGTGCCTGTTGTCTTCGTCTCCGTGGCTTTTGGTTTGTCCGGTTGGGGTCCGTATTGTGGGGGTAATCCTTTCAGTCTGCGGCTGGCTCGACTGTCGCTGACGGTGTCGCTGTCTTCTTGGCGACGTGGTCCAGGCTCATGGTCTGACGCGGCTGTCCGGAACATGAACGAACAGCACCTCCACCAGTTGTCACGGGGTCGTGACCTTCACGAAGGCAGCTGTCGGCGTCTTCAAGACTGAACATTTTATTTGGGTGAACCTGTGCTTGGGAAAAAGAAACGTCAATATACAAACAATACACGCTGTAAACTGATATCGGCGAAAGAGCGTCGGCCGTCGATAATCTGACAAGCGCTCAAGAGCGTCGGCTTTTCGATGTATCATCGAAGATTCCAGCGTTATCGCTAGCGGTCGCGTAAGTTCTAGAACTAACTATAATGTTCGCGTCAAGCACGTAATCACATTGGAAGATTCTAAGATTATCTAGATAATTCCCAGTCAGTCGGGCACACTCTGCGCAAGGCAACAGCTACATTTCGATGGGGTGGTAACATGAAACAGAAAGAATATAGCGGGTGTAGCCATATATATAGAAATAAAAAGTAGGAATAACCAGAGACAAAGAAGACAAAAATAATGGAAGAGAAAAAGCAAGAGATGAAGAAAGTATGATAAAGAGAAATAAAGGCGGCAGCCCAGTTCCGCACTTTTTTCAGGCTTGGCACCAGTAGTGCGGAATTGACAATGTTTTTAAGTTTTTTAAAATAATTGTTTTCTCTTTAGTTGCACTCTCTTGCTTCCATCTTGTGTTTTAAACAGAGGGATGATTGTTATTGACAAGGGGACATTTCATACGAGTACTGCCACAAGTACGCCCTGTCCACGCCCCGTCATCAGTACCATCTTTAACATTTTGACTTCCGCATTCTTCAGGCCCTGACTCCATTGTTGCTCAGTACCGGCGTTCTTTGGTGCAGCAGGGGTACTACTCTCCATTCTCCGTGCTTTTATCATATGTTTCGAAGGACATATATGTAAATCCTTAAAAACGCGGAGGACGCTTTATCGTTGCCTCAAGAGTTGAGCGTGACGGGGTGATCGGATCCTGTTCGCTGCGCCTCCTCATGTGTTTTCCTTGCTTCGATTCTCGGTGGACACGTCTACCCTGTGCATGCAACACTGCACTGAGTAATGCAAATACAGCTGGCAAGTGCTCACTAAGGCATCACTGGTGGGGTATATTGAATATATGTACATTTCGATAACAAGCTTTGAAAGATCTGCAACTCTAACATCCCACGCACCATCCATCTCACTGTAGTTGTGGCACAGACTGCTGCGTTGGTTCCGTCAGGACATCGGCGAACCAGTTAGGTTTCTTACCCAAGACATTCAATAATAATAGACAGTAATTTATTTTGTCTTTGTTTATCATTCTACGCTCTATAAACACTATTATTTACTACAGGGCTTCAAAGGTCACGCATATTTCGAAAATGTCGTGAATTCCTTTGGAGCGCCTCCAACCACACATGAATTCTGCGGTCAATGCATGTCGTCATACTCAGCTCCAAGATCGACATTTTGATGATCGACGGAGTTTAGACGATACTGATTGTCAGTGGCTGAAACATACCTTCACGTAGTTGTTTCTACCAACCTGGTAGTCTGACGTTGCTAAATTATCTTTCGTTCGAAGAGCGCCTGATGTCTCTGAACAATCCCATGGTTGCTGACATTCAAGAACAATATTAGTCACTTTGTTTATCTTTGTTTACATACCTTATGTGCGAAAACTTCGTGGTGTGACGTACGTCGTGGCCTTAAGTCAAACACGAACCCAGTGAGCCCTAAGGCGTTCATTGGTGCTGGGTTGAAGCAGAAATTGGCTTATCGCTGGTCGCAACTGCTGCAGATTTCATTGGATGGTCCTTTTATAGCCAATCTCTATGAATCGAGATTGTGACAGCGGGGCGTCGGTGGCATTGGCGTTCGTTAGTCGTGTGACCTGAGGGGAAAGAGTGAGGCTCATCGGAAAGGGAGAAAGCGATGCGCTTTGCCGAGAGTGGCGAGAGCGATTCTCGCAGCAGTTGAGGAGCGTCGTTCGGCGCTTGCTCGGAAGGCGAGAGGTTGTGGAGCGTTGTTGTAGGCTACCTCTAAAGAGGAACAGTGGGGGAGGGAGACCTGCTTTCGCTATAAGTGAGATCACTTTCGGTAATGTTTCGAGTATCACCGCAATAAAAGCTTCCGTTTCAACTATCGAAGAAGAGGCCGCCTACTGTGAGTGCCAACAAGAGTGTGCTCGTGAACGGGCTCGTCGTCGCAGGGCCATTCCATAGCTTCGCACTGGCGCTATGTATACTTTGTCTGACTGCGTTAACAGACAGGAGCTGCAACACACGACGAAAAGCGGCGACAGCTTGGCTGTATGGCAATTTTCTTGGAGTGGAAATAGCTGGTTTATTTTGCTGACGTCCGCGAGCGATGGCTTGCCGCACGTTTTAAAACCTAGGAGACCGCAGTACATCTATTTTCTCATTGTATTTGTCCGTTCCCCTGCGGCGAGCGCTCTGTAGGATGCTTATAGTTGTTGGGTAATTCCACGCCAAACGTCCCAGCCATTTGGGCGACCATCTCCAATGTATTTGAAAAAAATTGTGCTGATTTGCTGCAATGAAAACAGTGAACTGCTGTAATATTTCGGTGAGAAAAAAATTTTTGGTCACGTGGGTGCCTTCCGAATTTCCCAGAATGTCGTCTGGGTGTTGCTTGTGAGAAAATTTATTCTAAGAATTTTTGTTTCTTGTTTCTACACGAAATTCGGTTTACATATTTAGAAAAAGCGTTTCTGTAAGGTGTTTGAAGCTCAATAATATTAGTGTAATTTTTCTGCCATATACGCCTCCAGAAATTAAGCCAAAATGTTCCATGTTTGCATTTTTTTTCATTGCACTATTGCGCCATGTATGAAAAACTCAGTAATGTATAATTACTCCACGGAAGGTACATTTTGCGCAAAAATATTTTCAGACCCCTGAAGTTTCTAAACATTGCGTGAAAAATCACAAATTTCAGAGAATTGTCATTTTTGTCCAAATTCAGACGCAATTTGCAGCCTGTGGTGCTCCAGTTAAATATCTACTTTATACTTCAATCGAAAGCAAATGAACCGTTCTTCTCCTATGGCAAGTTTTGTCATTACAATTTTCGTTTTAAGGAAGAAAATAATTTTTGAAATTTCCCCATTCACAACAAGGGGGAACTTCAACCAGGAAGCTGTACGTATGACCAAATGGGAAGCTAGCCGTCAATGGGGAACTTCAAAAAATTATTTTCTTCCTTAAAACGAAAATTGTAATGATAAAACTTGCCACATAAGAAGAACTGTTCATTTCCTTTCGATTGAGGTATAAAGTTGATTTTTAATTGGGAGTACCACGTGGTTCAAATTGCATCACAATGTGGACAAAAATGACGATTTTCTGAAATTTATGACGATTTCTGGAATAGTAAAGGTTTACTATTCCCTGCCACATCGTCAACTTATGCTGTTTGTTGAAGAGTGTATAGATAAGCACAGTTCAATCGCCTTTCAAAACGACACATGTTTATCGGTGCAAAGCTTTTTAGAGCTTTTCACTATGTACCTAAATTCGGCATTTGCAACATTGGCATGACAATGTTTATAATCAGACTAACGGGGTCTGTATTGGTTCCAGCATAGCACCGATTTTAATGACCTTTTTTGTAGCGCATCTAGATAGGCGACTGCAGGACCAACTGTAAGTTTCAAGACTGACCAAGGTTTTCCGCTACGTAGATGATTTTTTTAGTAATTTTCAACACAGACGAAGCGGGCCTAGAACCATTGATGTTTGAAGTAATAAATGAATTTCGAAAGTATTGTCTGCCACTTGTTCTAACGTATGAGTTACCAGTGGGGCGGACCATTAGGTTTCTAGATATAAAGCTTAAATTTGTCACAGATCATATCTGCTGGGCGTATGAGCCACGTGCCAGCAAGCCATTACTGCCGTTTGATTCTTGCCATTAAAAGCTGGTGAAGAGATCTATTGCCACAACATGCTTTATAAATGCCGTAAAGAAGTCATGTTGGCAGTTAATTTCAGAGAGCTTCAGTAAACAACTTGAACGCCTTAAGGCAGCAGGGTATCCACTACATCTATTAATTTCCGTAGCAGAATCTCTTCTAAAAATGCTAAAGAACACCCAGGACAGGCAATGAGATTGCAACAGAAATGAGAAGTTCACTGTAATACCTTATATGCATGGAATCGCGCATAATTTGAAAAAGATGGGGAAGCATGCCAATGTAAGAGTGCTATTCTCTGCGCCGAGAAAGCTATCGACTATGTGTGCGCACGTGAACAACCCCGTAGGTGAGCAGCAGCTCTGCGCAAAAAACCACAGACCCAGCTTCGTAGAATGCGCGGTACACGTTGTGTATTCGATCCCGCTGTCCTGCGGAACAAGATGCGTAGGTCAAACGAAAAGGTGTTTAAATGTAAGGTTGAAGGAGCACGAGTACAACGTGCACAAAGCTATTAGCGGCTACCTTGGCATCCATTGCAGGGATTGTGGCGGCACTCCGAAATTTCGCGAAACTAAGGTCGTTGCCAGACACAAAGAAAAAAGAACAAGAGAAATAATTGAAGCAGTTGAAATAGTACGCCTTAAAAATGAGTGTGTTAGTATGACGTCTATAACCCTCTCTCAGAAAGAAATTGACTTTTTATCTTTGAGAAGAATCATGCGTGGTTGTGACACACAATGGTGATGCGGTGATGTTGACGTCAGAGTGATAACAGCACATTGGTGGTAGTCACGTGTGTTCTGACTGTCATGGTATAAATGTGTCCACATTCCTAAATAAAGATCAGTTGTAAGTCAGCGCCTGTCTTCGTCCGTCTTCCTTCGTGTGTGTCAAGTTTTTAGCCCTGTTTTTCCCTTCCTTGCACTATGTACCAACACGCCCAAGCCTTAACCTTAGAAAGCTTAAAGGACTACTTTTGTATTATTTTCAGGAAGACATTTCAGGAAGTGGACAGTTGTTCGAGTTGATGTGTATTCGGAGTTAAAGAAAGTGCACCAAGAGTTGCTCGCCCACTTGTTTTTGTACAAGACAGAGTATTGTGGGAACACTTCCTTGTGCCTCACTGTACACTAACTGGAACATTCCGTACATCTTACAGCATTTGGGCAAATACTCGCACTGATGAGGAATGTTATGCATAGTACTGTATGGAACCTTCCCAAAAGCATGCTCATTTAAAAAATTTCGCATTGTTTAAAACGATGCTGAGCGGTACTGGCTTTATTCAGCAAATTTAATCCTAAAGTGGACAGTTGGGCGAGTTGATGTGTATTCAGAGTTAAAGAAAGTGCAGAAAAAAAGGTGATAACAGAGAGAAATGAGAATGAACTGCACTGAACAATGCGCTATTAGCAACTGAAGTGTAATGCAAGCCACAGAAAGATATACACACATAATACGAAAAAATACAAGATTAAAGCATCACGCAGCCGCAGAATGAGTACGAATGTGACTAAAAAAGCCATACATATGACAAACTTCAGTTGCTAGTATTTGTCATACTGTTCCCTTCATTTGTATTTCAATATGTGTTGTAGTTTTGTATTCACGCTTTTTTTAATTATGAACTCAAGTCCTGACTGCTTTACGGGCACTATACATTCGTGGTTGAAATTCTATTGCACCTGATGGCATATCAAGCACTAGGATCCAAAATTCCAAACCACCAGTCACTATATATAGGAAATTTTCAATTTTAGACATGTAGTAGCACGGCTAATTGGGCTAGTTGGTATTGGTTCATCTTTCAACTGAATAGGGCGCGCACACAGACACAGACACTAGAAGAAGAAAATGCACACAACGTAAGCGCCACTCGCAACTAAAGTTTATTGGAAAGAAAGGCAGGTACATATATACCACTTCTGTCACATGACCTCGCAAGTGAAACAGCAAAAAAAAAAAAACACAAATGGGGGCTATAAAACACGTGCCTCAGATCAGACACTCAGAGTGCTGATGAGATATGAAAATTCGTTGTCTGTTAAAGTGATGGAGGGTGCGCTTACGCATTTATTCCCACTTGTCCTAATGTGAAACGCCTCTATCAGCTCTCTGGTGGTCCGATCTGGGTGTTTAGATAAAATAATAGCATCACAAAAAAGGGTTTGCAACCGCACGAGCTGCAATGTTTAGGCATGTGCGAACTATCTTTCGTGTCCAACGATCTCCTATGTTCTTGCAACCTGGTGTTGACACATCTTCCCGTTTGGCCTATGTAGATGTGTCCACAGGACAATGGTACCAAATGCACAACACCTGTTTCACACTTTACATACGACTGCCTGTGATTCACGCCGCATCCTCCTCGTTTTTGAACCTTTGCGTTTTGCGCTAGTTTCCTATCTATTCTGCTACATAGCTTGTTTAATTTGTTTGGGGGCCGAAAATTCTACCACACAATGTTGTCGTTTTGTTGGCATGGCTCAACGCTTTTACAAATTGTGGTAAGTGGATCTACAATCAACACCGCAGGCCTGTTTTGGACTTTTCTGCAGAAAACTGAACTGTATGATCATGTGCGACAAGTCTTGACGCCATTGGGCAAACTAATGCAATTAAAAAAGTGACAACATGCCTACCTGTATGGTTGTATATTTCTTTAAAGAAATGTTAGCCTTATTCACCTAATTCAGTTGCCTTCATGGGTAGGCTGACACCAAGTTCGTTGTCGATCCCATTTCTTTGGATTGTGCTTACGTACTGGCACTTTGCAGTGCCCATGTCAGTGTGTTATGAGATTTTCCACACTACTTTCATGTTGCTTTACTGCGGTAAATTATATATAGTGCTTGAGCTGTGCTGTATATGTTCCTATTGTTCAATATTGGGTGTAGGTTGTGTGCATGAAGATGGAAATATTGTGGGCATTTGTTATGTACTTCTTCCTCACCTGTGCATTATCATAATCATCATCATCGGGTGTGTGCGCGCTCTGCCCGTTCGCTCCCGAGGCCTTGCGTCTAATAAACGTCGTTCCAACCAAGACGTCATACGTGGTGGAGGTGCATTTTCGGTCCTCAGTCCTCTCCCAGCCCATTCTACCCCCTGGAGCTTCGTTCAGGCCGCCGCTTGCGCCCACTTTTCGGCAGCATGTCGCAGAACGAGCCTGCCGGCACTGATGCCATCTTCACTGTGCCGCCGCAAGCTGCGCCTCCTGTTGTTATACCCGGACACCAGCGTGAGCCCCCCCTCTTTGCTGGCCTTCGTGGAGAAGACGTCGAGGACTGGCTTGATGACTACGACCGCGTGAGTGCCGCTAATCGGTGGGACGAGGCCGCCAAACTGCGCTACGTGCCTTTCTATCTGACCGGCGTCGCGAAGACATGGTATTTCAACCACGTCATTGACTTACCCGACTGGGCAACCTTCCAGCAGCAGCTCCGACATGTTTTTGGCACACCGGCCATTCGGTCCGCAGTCGCGAAGAGGACCCTCGATACTCGCCAACAACATCCCGGCGAGTCGTACACATCGTACATTGAGGATGTTCTCGCGCTATGCCGGCGTGTCAATTCGTCGATGCCAGAATCGGACAAAGTACGCCACATTTTGAAAGGTATAGGAGCTGTTGCCTTCAATGCCCTCGCTGCACAGAACCCGGCTACCATCGCTGACGTCGTCACGACCTGTCAGCGCCTCGATGCACTGGACTCGGTTCGTCTCCAACCAGTAATTGGCGAACACCCTTATACGTCTCAAAGGCATCTCCATGACCTCATACGGGATATCATACGCGAAGAGCTTCAGTCGATGGGCTTCACACCTCCTTCACCGTGTTCTACACAGTCTTCTGGAGCGGCCTTGCGTGACATCATCATGGAGGAACTCACATCCCTGACCGGCCCTGCGCCCGTACAGCCAGCTGCTTCTAGGCCCATACCAACCTACACTCAAGTTGCTGCCGCACCTCCCAGTGACGTAAACGCGACGTTACCGCTACCGTCATATGCGCCGATTGCTGCCGCGCCTACGGTCACCTTCCGTTCGATGGCGCCTGACCCATCACCGGCCCACCTGACCGCCCTATCTTCAGGTGCTCCGAACGCCTTCTACTCGCAACCCTGGCGCTCGTCGCGCCCTGTCTGCTATTACTGCGGGTATCGCGGCCACATATCTCGGTTCTGCCGAAAGCGCCAGCAAGACGAGCGTCGTGGTTACGACATGCGTGAACGGGATTTGTCCACCAGGGCCTCTTATCAAGGTCAGCGCTATTCGTCGCCTTCGCACCGGTCTCCATCTCCGCCTGCATCGGAAGCACCACGGAACAGCCGATCCTCCAGACGCCGCTCACTTTCACCCCTTTCACCGCTCCTCCTCTCCACTTCGGCCCGCCTCATTCGTCAATGATTCGGAAAACTAAGTGATGCAGTTTTTGGAGGAAAAACTGCATTCCAAATCAAGGACTGAAATTCCTCCATCAGGCGCGTGCAACATGGTTTTAGTAGTAGTGGAAGGAGTTAATGTAGACGCTTTGGTGGACACGGGTGCAACGTTTTCTGTTATACGTGCTGATTTGTGCCAACGTCTGAAGAAAGTGGTGACGCCTTACGATGGACCGACGTTAGTTGCTGCCCAGGGGAACACCATTCGTCCATCCGCGTTTTGTACCGCCCGTGTTTTTATCGACGGCATCCGCCATCATATCCAGTTTGCTGTCCTGTCCCGCTGTTCTCACCAACTAATTTTAGGGTGGGAGTTTCTGTCATCTGCTTCCGCATCTATTTGTTGTGGACAACGCGTCGTCCACCTCACTGACACCGACTACATGCTCGACGACGACACCCAGAAGCCACTTCGTCTGATCGCTGCGGAAGACACCGAACTGCCACCACTACAAGAGCAAATTGTCACCATTACGTCCAGCGACATCTACCACGGCGACGTATTGGTCACCCCTGTCACCTCTTTGCGCTCTTAAAGGCATAGTTCTTCCGTCCGGTGTCGTTCGTTTTCGCAGGGGATCTGCATTCGTCACCGCCGTAAATTCTACATCGGACAAGATTCTACTGCCAAAGAGCACTACGGTGGCCCGCGTTGCCGACCACGAGCCTGCATTCGTCATGCCACTTCATGCCGTCGCATCAAAAGATCCTTCCATCGGTGAGCATGCTTCTTCCTCCGCCTTTACCGGCGCCATCAGCAACGACTTAACAGCTTCACAGACGCAGCAGCTGCTTGCATTGTTACAGAAACACGCAAGTTCTTTCGATGTTTGCTCGTCTGCGTTGGGCCGCACTACCACTACAGCGCATCGAATTCAGACAGATGGGACATCTATTGTACACCGCTTGCCCTATCGCGTATCTCTAGCTGAGAGAAAAGTTATAGAAGAAAACGTTGCCGACATGCTCAAACGGGAGGTAATCCGCCCCTCATCTAGCCCTTGGTCGTCTCCTGTTGTTTTGGTCCGCAAAAAGGATGGCTCTGTGCGTTTTTCGTGGACTACCGGGCGCTCAATATGATCACTCGCAAGGACGTGTACCCCATGCCGCGCATTGACGACGTCCTTGATTCCCTACAAGGCGCGCAATACTTTTCGAGCCTCGACTTGCGTTCAGGGTACTGGCAAATTCCCATGCATGAAGACGATAAAGAGAAAACAGCGTTCGCAACCCCCGACGGGCTATACGAATTCAACGTGATGCCTTTCGGGCTGTGCAACGCACCCGCGACTTTGAGCGCATGATTGACACCGTGCTGCGAGGCCTGAAATGGGAAACTTGCCTTTGCTACCTGGACGCCATTGTTATCTTTTCGTCAACGTTTTCTCAGCACCTACAACGCTTGGATGAAGTTTTTGACGTGCCTTGCCGGCGCTGGTCTCCAACTGAACACCAAGAAATGCTGTTTCGCCAGCAAATCTATCAAGGTCTTTGGACACGTCGTTAGCAAAGATGGAATTCGGCCGGACCCTGACAAGATTGCTGCGGTCCTTCGCTTTCCGCGCCCCGAAAGACCGAAGGAGTTGCGGAGTTTTCTTGGAGCCTCGCCTCCCTATTTTCTTCGGTTTATCCAGAACTTCGCCTCAATAGCTGCTCCACTACGCCAGCTACTTTCTTCCGACGTCACCTTTCTGTGGTCTGAAGAATGTCAAACGGCATTCGACCTGTTAAAGGGCGCCCTCACGTCCGAACCTGTACTCTGCCATTTTGACGAAGCCGCACCGACTATCCTACATACAGACGCTAGCGGCCGTGGTATAGGAGCCGTTCTCCTGCAACGCGACAACTCTTCGCTAGAGAGAGTTGTTGCATACGCCAGTCGCGTGCTCACCGCAGCCGAGAAGAACTACACGATAACTGAGCAGGAGTGTTTGGCTGTGGTTTGGTCGGTGCAGAAGTTCCGTCCCTACCTCCACGGCCGTCACTTCACAATCGTTACGGGCCACCACACGCCTTATGCTGGCTTTCCACTCTAAAGAACTTGTCCGGACGCTTGGGTCGGTGGATTCTACGCCTGCAGGAGTATGACTTTGACATAATTTACAAGTCTGGTAGAAAACATCAAGACGCCGACGCTCTTTCTCGCTGCCCGCTTCCTACTACCCAGCTCAGCGTTGGCGAGAGCTCGGCCGTCACTTCTACCTCAGTTCCTACGCTCGCCTCAATAGGCCAACTGTTTTCAGACGACGAGCCAACATTTAGCTTCCGCCAGCTGTCCAATCCATACTGCAGGCGTATTATGGACCGCCTTTCAGGGAGCTTCCCATCCACCTAACGCACGGCTTCGTCGTCAACTCCTGCAATATAAGCTGGAAAATGGCGTTCTCTACCGCCACATTTACCATCCTGACGGTCAACGCTGGGTTCCTGTGCTACCACGCTCTCTTCGACTTCATGTGCTTGAAGCCTTCCACGATGACTTGACTGCTGGCCATCTTGGTTTCAAAAAACTCTTGACCGCATGCGATCTCGCTTCTACTGGCCTGGCCTTTCTACTAGCGTAGCACGGTACATCGGTTCCTGCTTCCCGTGCCAGCGTCGTAAACTCCCGACATCTGCACCTGCCGGACCTCTGCAGCCAATTGCGTGCGCCACAATGCCATTCGAAGTTGTAGGTGTCGACCTTTACGGGCCTCTTCCTGTCACACCTACAGGCAAACGATGGATAGTGACCGCTGTAGACCACCTGACGCGCTACGCTGAGACAACCTCTGTGATTACTGGCTCAGCTGCGGAAGTTGCCGACTTCGTTCTTCACGCCATTATTCTGCGTCATGGGGCTCCTCGCGTATTGCTTAGTGACCGTGGAAGGGTGTTTCTGTCACAAATGCTAAATGAAGTACTGCGCGCTTCTGGAACTACTCATAAGACCGCTTTAAGCTACCACCCTCAGACCAACGGTCTCACCGAGAGATTTCATCGTACTCTTGCTGACATGATAGCCGTCTACGTCCAACCAGACCACAAAAACTGGGATACCCTTCTACCATTCCTCACCTTCGCCTACAACACGGCGGTTCAGCGCACAACCGGCTACTCGCCGTTCTACCTCGTTTACGGACGTCCCCCTACGACCTCTCTCGACGTTTCCTTCTTTAACAGCAATGTTAGCACATCTCAGTCTTCCAGCGAAGAATACATTTCCCGACTGGCCCAGTCTCGCCATCATGCTCGCGACAACACAGAAGCTAGACAACAAGAGCGGAAGATTATTTATGACGCATCCCGTCGCGTTGTATCTTTCCGACCTGGTGACGAGGTGCTGCTTTTGACACCTATTCGCACCCCTGGTCTCTGTGACAAATTTCAGCCACGCTTCATCGGGCCTTACATAGTTTTGGAACAAACTTCCCCTGTTAATTATCGGGTGACCCCACTTGTCGTCTCAACAGACCGCCGTTGCCGCAGCACCGAGATTGTGCACGTTTCTCGCATGAAACCCTTCACGCGACGTTCATCGTCACTTTGACTTGCGGCGGCCAGGATGTCCGCTTCCACGTGGGGGGAATTAGTGTGGGCATTTGTTATGTACTACTTCCTCACCTGTGCATTATCATAATCATCATCATCCGTTTGTCTCTGTCCTCATCGTCACCGTGTCATCATCATCATCATCGGGTGTGTGTGCGCTCTGCCCGTTCGCTCCCGAGGCCTTGCGTCTAATAAACGTCGTTCCAACCAAGACGTCATAATATACATATGCTTACACTGACTTGAGAACTGCTGTTGTTTTGATGGCACTAAAATATTGGGAACATTGTTTGTTTTATCATTTGAGGTGTGAACTTCTGCATGCAATGCTGGAACGCTGCTGGCTCAATGTAATGGCTTGTGTAAACAAGTAGAACATATCATTTACTCTTGAGAATTATTGCGGAAGATAAATAGGCGACAGGCAGGTAGGCAGAAAGTGAGAACTGTGTTCTTACGTAGATTGGGTGATCCTTCATCAGTTGTCACATTGTTGAAGCTGCGTCTTGCATAAATAAAGTTTAACATGATGTGCAAGTGGACGACGCAGTGCTAGAATGACTAGGTTTTTCCAGTTTTGTGCCTATTTGCTTCAGTCCACGCGTTTCTGTGTTATGTCTATGAAATGCTAAATGGCGAACAAGCCAACCTGCCTACTTCTGTGCGTATAGTTGACAAGCAATTAAAAGAACCATTGTTTTCTGAAGAACAGCTGTTTCGTTGAATAGAGACAGTAACAGTCCAATTTTTTTAAAAAATTCGTTCTTTATCATCTGTGCAAGAGGAGTGCCAAGTACACATAGACGTGTACAAGGGAGAAGTGCATGAGCATTAACTCTTTATTTAGCGGAACACATGTCACTGCTAAATTTGTGGTGGTCGTGCTTGACATTGGGGCACGCCTTAAGCATTCGCTTTAACATATTTGTGTGATGTTTAACAATAAAGGTTAAGTAGTAAGATTGTAGGTAGTCTCCGATTGGGAAAGCAACTAAATACAGAAATTGAGTTGAAGAAGCACTGTGTGCCGCTCTAAAAGTGCGAGTTGCGAATAAGTGCTAATCGCAGATACAGATTATCGTTCAGCTGCTCAGAAGGCGCGGCTGCCCTTCCGTTTGGCTCGCGAAAGTAAGCTCGCAATAAATGCACTTAATATAGGCTATTTACAATGTCTTTCTAACTCGGGGCGACCCCCTCCCCCTCCCTAATCACCCAGGGGGAGGGGGGGGCGAAGTCTGCCCCGTACATTCACTTAATAGGGAGGGTGGGCCGTGCGACGAGCCCCCCCCTCTCCCCCTTCTCCCTGAAAAAGGAGCCCTGCTGACGCTTATGGGCATCTGCGTGTGTAACTTTTATCTGGAGCGGCAGCGGTGTAGACGAGAGCGATGGGACACAGGCACGCTCGCGGCTCGCGCTCAGCGGCCGCTGACAGTCAGTCGCGGCCGAGTCTTGAAATGATAAATATGTGTTGCTCAGTGTCTCGTCCTCGTCTTTGAAGGGTTCTGTGCGGCGGCAGCCCTAGACACCTACAATGAAAACAGGCGGTCTTCTAACAGCTCGGAACACGCCGCTGCCACGCGACACGTGCAGCTCGCGGCAGAAATGACGAAAGTTGCTGCACAGCATACGCCCATGGAATACAAATACGTTCGGCCATCTGAAGATAACTTTGCCACGCTGGTATCCACGAATTTCGGGCGAACGATGCATTGTAGACAAGTGGAGAGGCATTCAAGAGGGCCCACGTTTACCATTTTGCAATCGGCGCTACCCGACGAACCCAACAATTTGGAGCCGAAGGTGCTTATTTTAGTCTGTATGACGCCCCGCAATTTATGTGCTGGCCTTAAGGAAGGGCAAATAAATGCCGATGCAACGAAGACACAAATTTACGTGACTTCGGCGGGTTACCAGCCACTTTGTACATATATAACCCAGTGAAAAAACATACAAGCAATTGGTGGCGTCGTAGTTTAATGGTTATGGTGTTTGCTTTCAGTGAGTGTGGTCGCGAATTCGATTCCTGTGTTGTGCGTAATTTTGTGCAAATGTGGTGTTTGTGCGTATACACCCTGTTGTCCATTTTTTAACATGTCCCAGTGATAAATAGCAGCAGGAAATGTCTGTGAGAAGAGAGTACAGTGTACCTCAAATATTTTTCGCAAGCCGGCACGCACGCTAACTTAGGCACATACGGCGCCATCTAGATATAAAAACACTAACTTCACTGTAGAAACCTAGCGCAGCACTATATCGAACTGCTGCAGAAAGTCACCGCTGCTGCGTCTCCATGCCGCGTTTGCTTCAATGTTGCCTTAAACGAGCGGAAACACATTGCTTTGTTTCGATATATGGCACAATCGAGTACTCTTACTGGCCCCTAATACCTGTCTCGGTTTGACTTGTGGCCGTATTTGCCTTATCTTGGGAAAAGGGAAATGAATACAGCGTCGCTACCTCTGCGCGGCTACAGAAAACACGAGCGAACATTGTAAGCAAACCTTCTTAAGCATTCTGCACCACAAATCGACTGTATATATAAAAATCGAAACTATTTTATCTGCCGTATACAGCTAGCGAGGCCTCATTACTCAAATATAAATCAAATACGAGCATTATTTGAGAATAAATGAGTTTAATAGTGCAGGCCGACCGCTTGAAAGATTCTAAGTGGACGGCTCTCGCTTCAACAGGCACCGCCATCTTGCCTACACCCTAAAACCTCCTTTTGAAGGGGGGTTTTGCGTAATACCTTTAGGGTGCAAGTTAAGAGCTCAGCCCAAAACTCCCTAAAAAGCTCGAAGCCGTTTGCTGTGTACCACAGACACACGCAAAAGGTTTCGAAACTGCTTAAAAAAAAGACCCAATGCAGGCGTAGTGTTACTACAACGTCAATTGTGGTTGCGGTGCTGGCTATCTAATTTCATCAACATTACAGATCTTTTCTCCTATGATTGAGGCGTCATGTTGGGTTAACGTGAATAGTGGTTCCGGTGTTGAATTCGATTTTAAAAGAGTCTAATAAGCATTACGTTTGTATTCATGTGATTCAGCAATGTATATTCAGGCGTAGCACGACGCCGGATGAATACGCTAACCAAGATATGCATGACATTCACGTCATCGCACCGTGATATGCACTTTGATTCGAAAATCCTTACTCCTGTGCTCCAACGTGAGCGCTGACGTTACGACAGACCATAGGTTACCCTTTATAGGCCAGCGTGGTCGACGTTCTGGGTAAGCCCACGACGTGCACACAGCTACTAGAGTTACAAAAACTCGTCAATCCCCCTCTTAACACTTGGCTCAAAGACAAAAATGCAGCATAGGCAATTACACGCCGACTGCATCGCTTGAAAACGATTCCCACTAGGCGTGTGATCTGTCGAATTTATCCCTGCCGGCCCTTCGTTGGATTAAATTTCCTGAGTGCGGCCCGGTAGCTGATTTCAGCTTGCGAAGTCTCGTCTACATAATTTTTGGGGGAAAACTGATTGCTTAGGTAATGGCATTCAAGTAAACATAGCTACGGTGCAAGCCACTGAACGTTGGGGCATATTTTTATTACTTTGGTTATGTTGTACATCCAGTGAGGAGTCTTGCTGATAACTTTACGCAAGGAAATCAATCTTGAAATATGAAAAATATTCCTTTGATAAAGCAGAGTACCTCTGTATGCGAAAATTACATTCCTCAATGATATGCTCCTGAGGGTTTCGTTATTTGGAAGAATATGACACTTCATGACTGTAAATTTATGCACCTTGTTCACTTTGTATATAACTGCGTTCTATATGTCTTAATTGTGTATAAAGTTTTTTTCTGTTGATACATGCTCTGAGTGTGTACATTCGGGTGCTGGGGTCCCGTCAGGCAAGAGAAGCATCTGCCTTTTGCCCTTGTATCCGAGACATTCTTGTCTTAAATAAAGAGATGAATGAATGAATGAATGAATGATGAATGAATGAATGAATGAATGAATGAATGAAGGTCAACATCGTGACGACTGCGTGTTGCAATTGAGATATACCAAAGTGTGTATTAAAGCTTTACTGCGATAGCAAACTTATGGTTCCCCGAGGCGCACTTTCGCCGTTCCCATCAACGTCAGGTTCCGTAAGCGTGATAACCTCACTCCTCGCGTCGTATGTTCCATGTGTGAGTAAAAACGTGCGTGGAAGTTGGGAAGGAGCGCTCAACAGGAGAAGAAGCATAGCGGCTGTCCTCTTTAGCGGAAATGGCCCCTGTAGGGATGGTAATATCGATGAATGTTTAACCGATTATCTGATGAAAAATACCTCCCAAAACTACGAATTCTCATGAATATCTCCCTTTCATTGATCGACTGAAATAATTAAACTGGGTTCATGGTTGCGGGCAAAGGTGGGCATTTTAATCGTTATCCTCTTTTCGTCGTGTAGGCTTCTAACTTGTTTGACCTTCCTTCTTCTGCAAGGTAGCTGTTGTCTTCCGTTCGTTCTTTTGAGTCTTGCGCTCAGCAATGTGATCCCATGTATCCGTGATGTCATGTGCTGAGTTGTTTGACGATTCTCGCTCCATATCTGTCCTTGAGCTCCTGCTCTAGCCCACATGGGCATCCTCCAATGTATATGGAGATTTCTTTTCGCTGCTTCATATTAGGATGACGGAGTTCTCGTCATTTCTTTCATATAAAAGCGTCCTGCTCCGCTGTTTCTTGTGGGGTACTTTGGGCTAGGTCCTTTTCGTTCTTGTAACTGCTCAGCACGCATCAGGTGTACTGAGGTTATCTAGGCCCAAACTCCGTCGTGGTGGTCTCCTCTGTGGGGATATTGTTCACTCGTGGTAGTCCTCCACTATTTTTTGTTTTGTTTTTTTCACATCGTACAAACACTTGTTCGCTGCCTTTTTTGGCATCATTTTTACCTGGCCTTCTACTTTACAAAAGCTATCTCGTTATCAATTGTCTGACACAAAGCGATGAGGAAATGCCGCTCTCTGTAAGAACGCTGATGATCATTGATCCGTTCTCTGGTAAAATTGGCGTTAGAATTTCCAGCGTTGAACAAATTAATCGATTCGGCAATATGAAGCTAAGTGGCAAAATACCATTTGTATGATGCCTAAATGGTTTCGCCGAAAAAGCTTTTATATCGCCGAAATCTACGGTTTCCATCTGTTGTCGTAGATACTTTCTTTCAAACGAACGTTGCTAGAAGGATATTCTAGCAGCGTTCGTTTGAAAGAAACTATCTACGACAACACATGGAAGCGAAAAGGGAAGCCGGTGGGCCCTCCGTAATGCTTATGGTTACATTTACTCCGCTGGGCTGAAGTTTGCTGCTTTTTGGTTAGATTTACCTATTTCTCGCTATTCTTTTAGATGCGAAGCATCTTATGCTCGGGGCTGTGTCCGTCCCTCCCGCGTCCCCCCGTCCGCCGTCCCGCGTCCCGTGTCCCGCGTACGGTCACTTTCATGAAGTAGGGAAGCAGCCACTATGCAGACCAGACACTGTAGTACAATAAGGCCGTCAACCACCATCACAGTCATGAGAATCATGGCAGAGAGCACAGAGCAATGGTTAGGCAGTTGGTGGGTGCAAGCAAAGGATAACGCGCGCTACCGGTGGTGTCTGTCGCCCACATTGACTCCATTCCTTGATCTTGCTTGCATGTGTTTGCGGGGGCTTTGTCCGTCCCTCCTTCCCGCGTCCCACAGCCTCTCTCTCTCCTCTCCTACGCTCCCGCCCTTTCTCTCCTCTAGGAATCCTCTACTCTACGAAGAGGCGCCCGCGTCCCGTTGACTCCATTCCTTGATCTTGCTTGCATGTGCTTGCGGGGGGCTTTGTCCGCCCCTCCTTCCGGCGTGCCACAGCCCCTCTCTCTCCTCTCCTACGCTCCCGCCCTTTCTCTCCTCTAGGAATCCTCTACTCTACGAAGAGGCGCCCGCGTCCCGTTGACTCCATTCCTTGATCTTGCTTGCGCGTGCTTGCGGGGGCTTTGTCCGTCCCTCCTCCCCGCGTCCCACAACCCCTCTCTCTCTCCTCTCCTACGCTCCCCCACCTTTCTCTCCTCTAGGAATCCTCTACTCTACGGAGCTGTGCCCGCGTTTCACAGCGCATGCGCGTCCCCCTCTCTCTCCTCCCCCTACGCCCCCCCCCGTCCTCTACTCCTCTACTCTACGGAGCGGCGCGCACGACAGGTGGTGCGACAGTTGCATACTCCGCTGGGGACGCCACGGTAGTTCCGCGGTATGAAAATGACGGAGCGCCCGTGCCACATTCTCCTCCTGTGCAGCGCCGCGATGAGCGCCCGGGCCGCTGCCGCCGAAACGGGACCGGCGACGTTTCTCCCGCTCAAGCTAACCATCTCCCCGCTGCTTCGCATCCACACATGGTTCCCTTTAGCGGGCGATGGGGAAGTTTTAGATGCGAAGCATCTTATGCTCGGGGCTATGTCCGTCCCGTGTCCCACGTCCGGCCACTTTCACGAAGTAGGGAAGCACCCACTATGCGAACCAGAACACTGTAGTACAATATAAGGCCGTCCACGACCACTACAGTCACCATAGTCATGGCCGAGAGCACAGAGAGGTTGTTTAGCAATGGCTAGGCTGGTGGTGTGTGTCGCCTAGGTTGACCGCATTCCTTGATCTTGCTTGCGGGAGGGGTGCTTAGTCCGTCCCTCCTTCACGCGTCCCACACCACCACAGCGCATGCGCGTCTCCTCCCCCCTTTCTCCTACGCTCACCCCCCTTTCTCTCCTCTAGGAATACTCTACTCTACGGAGCGGCGCCCGCGTCCCGTGTCCTACACTCCCACAGCGCATGCGCGTCCTCTCCTACGCTCACCCCCCTTTCTCTATTCTAGGAATCGTCTACTCTACGGAGCGGCCCCCCGCGTCCCACACCCCGACAGCGGATGCGCGTCCCCTCCCCCCTATCTCTCCTCTCCTACGCTCACCCGCTTTCTCTTCTCTAGGAATCGTCTACTCTACGGAGCGGCGCCTGCGTCCCACAGCGCATGCGCGTGCTCTCTCCTACGCTCAGCCCCTTTCTCTACGGAGCGGCTCCCGCGTCCCACACCCCCCACAGCGCATGCGCGTCCCCCCCTCTCTCTCCTCTCCTACGGTTCCCGCCGTTCTCTTCTCTAGGAATCCTCTACGGAGCGGCGCGCGACAGGTGGTGTGACAGCTGCATACTTCGCTGGGGGCACCACGGTACTTCCACGGTATAAAAATCACGGAGCGCGCCTCATTCTCTCTCGTGTGCAGCGCCGCGATGAGCGCCCGGGCCGCGAATCGGAAGCGGCGATGTTTCTCCAGCTCAAGCCAGCCATCTCCCCGCTGCTTCGCATCCACACATGGTTCCCTTTAGCGGGAGATGGGGGAAGTATTTTTCTTGTCGACGTGACAACTCTGCTGGTGACTTTGTGGGTTTTAAAGACTTATTGTGCATCATTACGTCGGCTTGTGTGCCGGTTTCCGTATTTGAATAACCCATTGGGTATCAAACATGGGCCACTGGTCTATGGAGTTGCTATATACACAGGAACATCATGTAAGTGCTTCACTAATCTGATATTTAAGGCAGTTGTACAGCGTGAAATAATTTCCGAAAAAGCTACCAAATTGTACGTTTCTAGGTAGCAGTCCGATTTACGAATGTCACTTCTGCCCTACATATTTGTCTTTGAAAAAGAGGCAAACGCATGTACAAAACATGTATTGCTGATTCAATTACTCAGGCGGTTGTAGTCTTACAGTTCAGGGAAGGCAAACATGAAGTCCGATGGCAAACAGGCCTCGGACTTATAATGAAGTAACAGCTGGTCAGCCGCAGAGTGGTTTAAAGAGTTGTTTAGATGCGAAGCATCTTATGCTCGGGGCTATGTCCGCCCCGCGTCCCCCGTCCCGCGTGCGGTCACTTTCATAAAGTAGGGAAGCACCCATTATGCGAACCAGAACACTGTAGTAATATGAAGGCCGTCAACCTCTATCACAGTCATCAGAGTCATGACCGAGAGCACAGAGAGGCTGCTTAGCAATCGCTAGGCTTGTGGTGTCTGTCGCCCAGGTTGACCCCATTCCTTGATCTTGCTTGCATGCGTTTGGAGGGGGCTTAGTCCGCCCCTCCTTCCCGCGTCCCACACCACCACAGCGCATGCGCGTCCCCTCCCCCCTCTATCTCCTACGCTCACCCCCCCTTCTCTCCTCTAGGAATCCTCTACTCTACGGAGCGGCCCCCCATGTCCCACACCCACCACAGCGCATGCGCGTCCCCTCCCTATCCTCTTCTACGCTCACCCCTTTCTCTACTCTAGGAATCATCTACTCTACGGGTGGCGCCCACGTTCCACATCCCCACAGCGCATGCGCGTCCTCTCCCCCCTCTCTCCTCTAGGAATCCTCTACTCTACGGAGCGGCTCCAGCGTCCCACGTCCCCACAGCGTATGCGCGTCCTCTCTCCCCCTCTCTCCTCTTGGAATTTTCTACTCTACGGAGCGGCTCCCGCGTCCCACAGGCATGCATGACCCCTCCCCCTCTCTCTCCTCACCTACGGTCACCCCATCCTTTCCTCTAGGAATCCTCTACGGAGCGGCGCGCACGACAGGTGGCGCGACAGCTACATGCTCCGCTGGGGGGCGCTACGGTAGTTCCGCGGTATGAAAATGACGGGGCGCGCGCGCCTCATTCTCTCTCCTGTGCAGCGCCGCGATGAGCGCCCGGACCGCTGCCGTGAAACGAGAGCGGCGACGTTCCTCCCGCTCAAGCTAATTAACTCCCCGCTGCATCGCATCCCCACATGGTTCCCTTTAGCGGGAGATAGGGAATTTTTTAGATGCGAAGCATCTTGTGCTTGGGGCTATGTCCGTCCCGCGCCCCCCGTCCCGCGTCCCGCGTCCGGCCACTTTCATGAAGTAGGGAAGCATTCATTATGCGAACCAGAACATTGTAGTAATATCAAGCCCGTCAACCCTACCACAGGCATCAGAGTCATGGCCGAGAGCAGAGAGAGGCTGCTTAGCAATGGCTAGGCAGGTGGTGTCTGTCGCCCAGGTTGACCCCATTCCTTAATCTTCCTTGCATGTGTTTGGAGGGGGGCTTAGTCCGTCCCTCCTTGCCGCGTCCCACACCACCACAGCGCATGCGCGTCCCCTCCCCCTCTCTCTCTCCCACGCTCACCCCCCTTTCCTCTAGGAATCCTCTACTCTACGAAGCGGCCCCCCGCTTCCCACACCCCCACAGCGCGTCCCCTCCCCTATGCTCTCCTACGCTCACCCCCATTCCTCTACTCTAGGAATCATCTACTCTACGGAGCGGCGCCCGCGTCTCACATCCCCACAGCGCATGCGCGTTCTCTTCCCCCTCTCTCCTCTAGGAATCCTCTACTCTACGGAGCGGCTCCGGCGTCCCACATCCCCACAGCGCATGCACGTCCTCTCCCCCCTCTCTCCTCTTGGAATCCTCTACTTTACGGAGTGGCTCCCGCGTCCCACATCCCCACAGCGCATGCACGCCCCCCTCCCCCCTCTCCTCTCGTACGATCCCCCCGTCCTTCCTCTAGGAATCCTCTACGGAGCGGCGCGCATGACAGGTGGTGTGACAGCTGCATACTCCGCTGGGGGGCGATACGGTAGTTCCGCGGTATGAAAATGTCGGAGCGCGCGCGCCTCATTCTCTCTCCTGTGCAGCGCCGCGATGAGCGCCCGGACCACTGCCGTGAAATGAGAGCGGCGAAGTTCCTCCCGCTCAAGCTGATTATCTCCCCGCTGCTTCGCATCCACACATGGGGCCCTTTAGCGGGAGATGGGGAATTTTTCGTTAACAGTTAAATAGAGATATATGATCTTCCATATATTGCCCAGGAAAAGTACAACTTACAAAGCAGTAATTCTTAAAGTTTTACATCCCGAAACCAAGATATAATTGTGAGGGACACCTCACTGGAGAGCTCCGGAAATATGGACCGCTGTGATTCTTTAACGTGAGCCCAAATCTAAGTACTTGGAAGCAAAGACGGTTGCACGCAAACTACACAAGGGCACAGAAGTGTCCGTGCATTCTGTGTCCTTGTGTTATTTGTGCGCAACCATCTTTCCTTCCTAGTATGAACCAACTTGGCCAGTAGACAATTTTATTGAAATTATTCATTGAAATAGCATTTCGCCTCGAAAGAGTGCGGCCGCCGCGCCCTCGATTCTATCCCGCGACTTTCACATGAACAGTCAAGTACTATAAGAGAAACTTTGGCTAGTTGGTGGTTCATCATTATGTAGGAAAAACAGCGCTTTTTATTTATTAGTTGCAAGTTAGCGCCTTTGCTGTGTGATCACTTGTCATCGTCCGTTTTTAGAGGTGTGATTCCTACATAATGACAAGTACTATAACCACGAACCCATCGCCGAGGGTCAGAATTCGCTGTATGAAAAGTCAGTTGATGCCTCTTCCTTTATCTCTCCAGTGCGCACTCCTATATACAAAGCCATGCCGTTACCGATCGCAGAAACGTTTAGAACGTGCGAGCAGCCAATTGCACGTGGTTATTAAAGCGAAAGCTTTACATGTCTCATCAAACGGGAAATTTGACCATCGGCGGCGACCGTCCCGAGGCGTCGTGAGTGATGCGAAACATCATTATCACGTGTTGACGTCACCAAAATACGTCATGACGTCACAGATCACAAAAATTTGTGACATCATTATGATATCAATAATTTTGGCGTGACGTCATGTCACGTAACTTCACACGATGCTGTGGTCGCGCTCTTCCTTGGGCGGCGAACAAAATCGAAGAACGCGTGACCTTAACAAAAGAAAATGAAGACGGTGCCTGGCACTGGCATGTGAAGACACGGCTCTTGTACCCTGCTGCCTTATGAGTAGAAAAATGGAGGACGCACGAAACGAACGAACAAGTATACACAGGACGAGAGCGAACCAAATAAAAGTCACCGTTTCACCGCAAGGGTGAAGCAGTGAATGCGATAGCAACAAATTCTAATGTTAATCGAATTGTGGCTGGCAGCTAACTCTTTTGGATCCGATCTCACGCAACTCAACAAAATGCTGGTTTAAGAGCATACGGCGGCTCCAGGGACACTGTTCGTACAATGTCCTCGCGTTGAGAGCGGAGCACGTAGGAGCCAGCCGCCCGCTGTCGGCTGCTGAGATTGCGAGATAACGCGTGCGCCCGCGACGACCGCGCTCGTAAAACCAAAGGTCGCAGTGGCTGCATGAGGGACCCCCCCCCCCCTTAGCGTCTTTCCGCGCTTCTTGAAGACGCGCGGGGCGTTTCCTCTCCTTGAGCATTCCCCGGCTCGTCGAACAGGCGGGGGGGGGATCTTATCGCATACGCCTCGGAGCGACGGAGGTGGGCCGGCTCGTTTTTTCTTTTTTTTTCCCCAACAAGAGTGGTATGTGATCACTAGTTTTCCACTTTCACTTAAGACATTCTAAATAGTGTAACGCGGTGCGAGTGTTGGCCAGCTGGCCGCGCCAGGGAAGTACAGAGTGGCGTAGCTCGCGATGTTCATGCCACGAATTATACGGGGGGCTATGGCAGCTGGCTGGAAGCCACAACTGCTACGCCTCCGCGCCGGTTTCTTGTATCCTTCCTGGACCGTCCGCCTTCGACGATCAGCGCGTTCACGACCGACACAATAAAGATACCACAGTAGCAAGCTGACTTGAAAGTTGCCTAAACGGACAATTCTTTAGATCGCATAATTCTTGTATTTGTGCAGCAGATTTCGGGTGGTATGCGTTAAGGAGATGATAAAAGACACGCGACATCGCAGAGCACCTCCGATTTGATAACACCGAACTGAAGCAAATGCTTCAAAATGATGCCAGCTCACTTATAATTGACTTCAAAATGTTAAACCAAAGTAAATATAGGTCCTTCCAAAACTATTTCGGCTCACAATCTTCTATAGACGGCGTCATACCGGCTTCTGCGATCAAATGCCCTTACTTTGCGCGCCGATTGGTATTCAAGAAAGTCCGGACTTGGCTGTGACGCCTCAGTAACACGCAATTTCCAGACGATCATGAAGCCCGTCGCCGTCGGTGCCGCAGCCTGAAGAGTCATCCGTCGTCGTCGCCTGCACCCAGGGCATCGTGGCAGTCTTGTCAAGTAGGACTTAGGGGCTATGTTTGGCGAGCTGAAGCGGCGGTCAGTACCCAGTGCCAAAACAAGCGCCGACGTGGCCTAGCGGGGACTGTGTAGTGGTGCATAGCCGATCTGCTTCTGAATGAGGGTCGCTGCAGACATATTCAGGATCGCGGTATTAGCCAGGCTGATTGTAACGTATCTGAGAAGCCTTCTTCGAGCGTCGTCGACGTCGATGATCCCACCTCTGAACCTTAACGTCACCTCCTCCGAACCAGTGTGGTTCTCGCGAAACTGTTTTAAGGCGCCCACGTATACAAAGACAACTCCAGACTGCCCCTCTCTGAGTTACGGCCCGGGTCACGTACCTCAAGCATATGGAAGTTTCCATGCACATGCTCGTGCAATTTCCAACGCTTTCCAGTCATCGTCGTCGCATTGCTTTTTTTTTCGCCCGATGGCTCTTGCGCATGACTAATGGCTAATGTATCGAACGCATGTGATGCACGCACACATTACACAGCAGAGATTATTCTTGACATTACGCAAACAGCGAAGCCCGGATCGCTTTTGTGTCAACGCTGAAATATTGTTTGTCAATCTGTCACTCTTCAAATAAAAGTTTACCTTATATGTTAAACTCGCATCCACAATTTGGAAGACATAAATATGCTAAGGCTAATACTTATGCGTTCTATCGTAATGAAATCATTCAGAAAACCTCTTTATCTTTCAACTTTGTGAACTGAGTGCTCTTTCCGAATTGTCAATTGACATTTCGAACTTCTACATGGCACATACGAAATCTATGCCGCACCAGTCCAGGTTTATTTATCTCAGTAGCAGGCACCATTTAACGGATAACAATACAATTCGAATATGTCAAGGCACACTAGTTGTCTTAAGAATAATTACGGCGCATTGCGCATATCGGTCTAGGAATTGCCGCGTAGCACTTCAAAAGTGACGTCTACCTTAAATAATTGCAATTACCATCGTAGTTCAGATGATCACTAGCTGATAGGTATGCTGTGCAAAAATATTAATAGAAAGAAAGTGCATTTCTCAGTCTCCTTAATACGAATGACTAAATGATGTTGAGATGGAAAACCCAAATAAACTCTTCAAAATGTATGTAACTTTAAAAGAACTAAAAGCATGTACTAGCCAAAGTATGTAACTTCAAATGTATCTAAGTACAAAATAAAATAGCGTCATTATGTGTCTCACATTGTCTCCGCAAAGGTAATTCACTGCACTTGTGATAGCGTAAGTCGTTGTTTTTAAGGCGAAAGCCTTAAATGTCTCATGCTCACATCCGTCCGGTGTCCATCCGTCAGTCCGGTGTCCGTCCGTCCACACCCCCCACTGTGCATGCGCAAACCCATTCAAAAAAAAAATTAAAAAACCTCCTCTCCACCCCCCTCTCTCCTCTAGGCATCCCTGCCCGCGGCGTCCACACCCCCACTGCGCATGCGCGTCTTCCCCTCTCCTACGCTCCCCCCTCTCTCGCCTCGTGACGCCGACGCAGGCAGCGTCTGCTAGCGAGTTTCTTGGTTGAAAAAAACCGACTGCTCGCGCTGCACAACCGTTCACTGGCCACCCCGTATATATGGCAATGGATCTTGACCTGCAAGGTGGTGCCGGTGGGAGATTTCTCCTGTGCGTGTTCGAACGATAAAAAATTCGCAGCGTGCGCGTTAACTAAAAGCGGACTGCGGGTCTCTGTCTCCAGTCCCAGTCTTCTGTCTCTCATTGCCCATTAGCAGCGATTGGGATGTTCCGGTAAGAAACACCGATCCATCACTGCGTGCTCTGCGCCTCCCCAGGTTTCTCTCCTGCGCAACGCTGCGGTGAGCGCCAGCGTCAACGCCGCCGCCAGTGTAAGCGTTAGCGCCCGCTGCTTCGCATCTACACATCGTTCCCTTTAGCGGGAGATGGTGTAATCTTTAAGGCGAAAGCCTTTAATGTCTCATGCTCACGTCCGTCCGGTGTCCGTCCGACGTCCGTCCGGCTTCCGTCCGTCTGTCCGTCCGTCTATCCGTCCGTCCGTCCGTCCGTCTGTCCATGCATCCATGTCCGTCCGCCCGTCCATCCGAGCTCTGGCACGGAGCCATGTGGCCGCCGGGGTGCGCAAACGGATGCCGGTCGCGTCGGACTCTATAGCGCTCGCGCTTTGCTTGCGTAGCGTCGCTGTGCCCAGAGTTTGCAATCATCTGACCGACGCCGTCTCAATGGACACAGGCGTCCACGGAATACACTTTCGAATTTACAAAGGGTCCGTCAATTTAAGAGCTGGAACGTGGATGGCGTTTGCACGATGCGCAAAGCGCGAGAAAATACTAACGCATGCGAACGGAGGAAGATGAGTCTCGCGTTTCGCTGCGATTCGCGGTAAAAAAATTAAAAAAAAGAAAACACGCACACATTCGGTTTGTGTGTTATAGCACTGAGAGTGTAAAAGAAAAAGACATGGCATAATCAGTGGAATGGCCACACGCTTTCGCCGAACACACTTTGGAATGTACGAAGTGTCCTTCAATTTTTATTAAACACATATCTTTTCTACTCCAAGGCCCCCGTCGTCGACAAATGGTGCTCTGAAATGTTGTAGAGCATGGCATGCCCAATCAAACAGTAATTTTGAGAACGTTAACAAAACATTCTCTACATTGTCAGACACACTCGCTATTATAAAAAAAAAACATGAACACTCATTCCTAAATTAATACATGCTGCCTTTCCTAAGCCTCTAAATGGAAGGATAATAATCAAAACTGTTTATTGCTCTTAGGCAACGCTATTATGTTCTCCTTCACCTAGTTCTCTTTGTCTTGCTTGTCCTATATGGCTTTATCAGTGGCGGAACAGTTCGAACTGTACTGCTGGTAAACAATTGTTCCACTACATAACCGTGCGAAATAATTTTGGCAGTTCTGCGGGGGTAACGCACCACTCGGTAGTCCTCCACGAACGTACATGGCAGCGTTCATTGTGCCTGCAATAAATATTATAGAGTGAAGGTAAGTAAATGCGCTTCGAATATGTGCAGCTGGAAAATGGAGGTTATTGAGATTCTTTACACCAACATTCCCAAATCGTTCAGCTGGATCTGTAGGAATCCCTTTAATGAACAGTGAATAAAGAAAAAACGATTAAAGAAAAAACGATAAGAAAAGAAAAACTGCTTTAATGAATATAGCGCGCATTAGAAAACATACAAAATATGGTCAAAATATCTATAAATCTCAATATGAATGCGGTTTATGTTGCTCGAAAACAAGACACGTAAAGGAACGCATAACCTTGAGCTAAATGGTGCAGAACTTAGCGAAACAATTGTGGCGCACACTGAGGACGAGGAAACAGCGAAAGAAGGCAGGATTTGGTGCGGTTTTATATCTTTTTTTTTTTTTGCACGTGCTCAGTTTGCGCAAGAAATATTCGTACATTCTTGTAAATCCCATATTTTAAATTTATGGTCAATACATTAAATCAGTTCTTATGGCGATAGCAATTATATGGACACTCCCGGCTGATTTTTTCCGTCGCCGTCTGTCGACGCCTTCATGTCCCGGATATGTAAAATGCATAAAGAAAAATAAATTAGTAGAAAAAAATTCCAAACCACCTCACCGGGAATTTGAACCAGCAACACCCAGCTCCGCAGCCTGCTGCGCTAGCCAACACAGGCACACGCCATGCTCGTGCCAGCGATATAACGGCGAGCTATTCATATGCATCACTTGCCGCTCGCGGTACGCACATCTCGGAACAGCTTGAGCATGTTTTCTATCACGCAACGCTTTTGCAGTTTCTTTCAAATTGAAAACTGGCCTTGAGATGCGCACGAAAAAGTGGCTCCCATCTTTACCACTCATGGTGAAGAAGGAAAAAAAATTCCCCATCTCCCGCTAAAGGGAACCATGTGTGGATGCGAAGCAGCGGGGATATAATTAGCTTGAGCGGGAGGAACGTCGCCGCTCTCATTTCACGGCAGCGGTCCGGGCGTACATCGCGGCGCTCCACAGGAGAGAGAATGAGGAGCGCGCGCTCCGTCATTTTCATACCGCGCAACTACTGTGGCGCCCCCCAGGGGAGTATGCAGCTGTCACACCACCTGTCGTGCGCGCCGCTCCGTACAGGATTACTATAGGAGAGTACGGGGGGGCCGTAGGAGAGGAGAGAGAGGGGGAGAGGACGCGCATGCGCTGTGGGGATGTGGGACGCCGGAGCCGCTCCGTAGAGTAGAGGATTCCTAGAGGATAGAGGGTGAGAGGACGCGCATGTGCTGTGGGGATGAGGGCTGCGGGCGCCGCTTAGGGATGGTAAAATCGACGAACGATTATTCGATTAAAGGTGCCTGGTTAATCGTTTAATCGTAATCGATTTCCGCCTTTCAATTAATCGAATTAATCGATTAAAACTTTTCGATTAATCGATTACGGCAACTGTCACCTCCACCCACAATACCGCCCCTTGGCCGGTGCGCATGAGTGCGAGGCGAGCGATGCCGAGACGCAGAATTCGAGTGCACCTAATATTTTTCACTACAGCGCACATTTCTACGCTAGTAGAACGAGCCCAAAGCCGTGCGCGGCCCTACCCGATAGAGGCAGAAATGAACTCACCCTGGTCTCCGTCGCCTACGGCGCCCACCTACAAGCCCTCCCCAAGGCTTGAAGCGCGGGCAGGAGGTGGCCCCACCTCGACGAGGCAGAAATGTACTTGCCCGCTTCTCTACGCTCATATATCTTACTGCATTCATCTCTTCTCGCCCCCTTTTCTTCTATCGTGCGCTGGTTAACCGTCGGCAAAGTACATGTGGTGCTTACTTGCTATATTGCTTTATTACATTTTGGTGTGTATACTGCTTCCTTTGTCATGTCGTAATGGCGAGCACGCGCAAGAGGAGCACTGTGCGGACGTTGTTCACAGAAGATTCGAAAACGACTACTGCGAAGTGTGATAAAGGTCGTAAGCAGCAGTCGAAGACAAGCGACGGAAACTCAAGTGGTCATGAATAAAATGGTCATGACTAAAATTACAATGTTGAGGACATCGTTGCCGAAGGCACCATTACTATTCATATAGTGTTTTTTTCAATTCTTTTTTTTTTTTTGGACGGCGTACATAAAGCGCGCATCAGTTAGCGTAATATGTACGGTAAGTTATCAGTATATCGCTACTTAGCCAAGAGCCTTTGTGTAATTTATCTTGAAAATTAAGTCGCTCTTCAATTACACAAGCGATTCTTATGTTTCAAAAGGATGGATTGTGGGTAATTCATATTCGTTCAAAAAGTTTGGTCCCCTCCGCAGGACCCCTTCCTTTGTCCTGGTGTTTTCAGCGCTTTGGCTCCATTGAATGAAAGCAGCAAGGTGGTGCGTCAACGCTCAACACAGAAGTTTATTGTTTTCTGTATATTTCAGACGTGCGAGCGCATCGTCTAGTTGCTTATTTTGTTTGTGTTCGTTTTCGGCTTCGCGCTGTTTCATCGTGTTCAATCGCACAAGCTCAGCTCTCCTTGCCTTTGAAAAACCAGCGAGTTTCTTCGCCTGCTGTGTCTATGGCACCTTTCTGGGTATTTTATTTAACTCTCAGCTCAACCATGGTGGATCAGGGGTTACAGCACTCGGCTGCTGACCCGAAGGTCGCGAGGTTCGAACCCGGGCGCGGCGGTCGCATTTCGATGGAGGCGACATGCTCGAGGCCCTCGTATACTGTGCGATGTCAGTGCACGTTAAAGAACACCAGATGGTCGAAATTTCCGGAGCTCTCCACTTCGGCGTCATCATCATCATCATCATCATCATCAGCCTGTCTACGCCCACTGCAGGGCAAAGGCCTCTCCCATGTTTCGCCAATCAACCCGGTCCTGTGCTTTCTGCTGCCACGTTATACCTGCAAACTTCTTAATCTCATCTACCCACCTAATTTTCTGTCTCCCCCTGACGCGTTTGCCATCTCTTGGAATCCAGTCAGTTACCCTTAATGACCAGTGGTTATCCTGCCGACGTGCTACGTGCCCGGCCCATATCCATTTCTTCTTCTTGATTTCAACTATGATATCCTTAACCCCCGTTTGTTCCCTGACCCACTCTGCTCTCTTCCTGTCTCTTAAGGTTACATCTATCATTTTCCTTTCCATCGCTCGCTGCGTCGTCCTCAGTTTAAGTTGAACCCTCTTTGTAAGTCTCCAGGTTTCTGCTCCGTAGGTAAGTACCGGTAAGATGCAGCTGTTATATACCTTCCTCTTGAGGGATAGTGGTAGACTACCATTCATGATTTGATAATGCTTGCCGAATGTGCTCCATCCCATCCTTATTCTTCTAGTTATTTCACTCTCATGGTTCGGCTCCGCGGTTACTACCTGTCCTAAGTAGACGTACTCCTTTACAACTTCCAGTGTCTCGCCACCTATTGCAAAGCGCTGTTCTGTGCCAAGATTGTTCCACATTACTTTAGTTTTATGCATATTAATTTTCAAACCTACTCTTCTACTTTCCGTATCCAGTTCAGTAATCATAAGCTGTAATTCGTCTCCCGCGTTACTCATCAATGCAATGTCATCAGCGAATCGCAGGTTACTGAGATACTCTCCATTAACTCTTATCCCTAACTCTTCCCAATCTAGGGCCCTGAAAACCTCCTGTAAACACGCGGTGAATAGCATTGGAGAGATCGTGTCTCCCTGCCGTACGCCCTTCTTTATTGGGATTCTGTCGCTTTCTTTATGGAGTACTATAGTGGCTGTGGATCCGCTGTAGATTTCTTCCATTATGTTTATATAGGCTTCGTCGATGCCCTGGTTCCGCAGTGCCTGAATGACTGCTGATGTCTCCACCGAATCAAATGCCTTCTCGTAATCTATGAAGGCTATGTATAGGGGTTGGTTGTATTCCGAGCATTTCTCTATCACCTGATTGATAGTATGAATATGGTCTGTTGTTGAGAAGCCTGTACGAAATCCTGCCTGGTCCTTTGGTTGATTGAACTCTAATGTCGTATTAATTCTGTTAGCAATTACTTTTGTAAATAGCTTGTAGACAACGGACAGTAAGCTGATGGGCCTGTAGTTTTTCAGGTCCTTGACGTCCCCTTTCTTATGGATCAAGATGATGTTGGCGTTCTTCCAAGAATCTGGACTTCGGCGTCACTGATAATCATATCGTGGTTTTGGGACATAAAACCCCACACAATATTATCATTTAGCTCTCACGTTTTATTTTTTTCTGGTTTAACGGCATTATACAGCGGTTCAAGAAGACCCACATTGTAATATGCGTTGTTTATTTCTTGACTGGTTCCTATTGCCGTTATATTTTATTCCTTAGGAAATAAAAGATTATTGTTTACCATTGAATGAAAGAGAGAAAATACATTAGAAGGCAGAGAGGATGGCCTGAGCTAGTACACCCCGGCCGGCTACACTGCTCTGGGAAAAACGAGTGATGAAGTGTGATGGTGGCAGAAAGAAGGGATTGTATGTATATATATATATATATATATATATATATATATATATATATATATATATATATATATATATATATATATACTTCGAAGTAGAGGACGTGCAAAACGAAAACTTCGTTTATTTTTCCAACGTTTCAGCCGGGGCCCGGCCTTCATCAGGGAAAACCAACGGAAAATAAACGAAGTTTTCGTTTTGCACGTCCTCTACTTCGAAGTATTGCATTTGCTGGATCCAAGGACACCTTCTTCTTCATATATATATATATATATATATATATATATATATATATATATATATATATATATATATATATATATATATATATAGACTTGTTGCCTTCAGGTAGTATGCGAGGGATTATTGGTCAGCTGCCAGCTCGTAATAAGATCACGTACTACGTGACGCCTACAGGCAAAAAAGGGTGTTCTACACTCGCCGTAATGGCAACAGGCGGCGCTGACTGACGCTCCCACGTTTAAATGAACATATATACCCTAAAAAAAAGTGAACGGAGGGATGACCGCCACCGTAGCTCAGTGGTAGAGCATCGGACGCGTTATTCGAAGGTCGCAGGTTCGGATTCCTGCCGGTGGCAAGTTATCTTTTCGTCCACTTTCCTTTCTTCGCATTTACATTACAATTACTTCTAATAACGTCCCCTATACTTTCCTTGGCATCATTGTCTGTTAGTTCTCATTAATAATGTGTTTAACAAAGTAAAACGAGCCCTTAAGTTCACACTTCTTTCACTTATATATATATATATATATATATATATATATATATATATATATATATATATGTTTGGCCACGTCGTCCAGGCCTAATAAAGACGTGTAAAGTGATACGTTACAATATATATATATATATATATATATATATATATATATATATAGGAATGGGTTATAACACAACGGAGGCGTTGTCAACAGGGATATAAATATTATAAACTAAATAAATATTTATATCCTTGTTCACAACGCCTCCTTTGTGTTATAAGCCATTGCTGAACAAAGACAACTGGCCCATCGAACTATTATTCTCACTGACTATATATATATATATATATATATATATATATATATATATATATATATAGATAGATATATATATATATATAATCCTTTTCAAGATTGTGAAGCTTGCATTGCTGCGGTGCAGTAAACCCAATTTATACCAGTTGGTCACTTCCGCAAGCAGCGTGTTCAAGCGCAGTTTGCTTGCGCTATGACGCTGAAAAGGTAGACTCAGCAGCTCTCCTGACATAAACACGCATAACAGGTAAACCCCAGCACATGCAACTAGGACCTCGTCTCCACATGAAGCACAACAGGTGCCGCCATTAGTTGTGCGAATATGTAGAGCAAGGAAGCGCACTCGCAGATTATGAAAATGGTCTAACAGACCCTGGAGAAGTGTGACTTTCAGCTAACGCTTGCACTCTCACGTAAGCCAGCCTAGAGGGCCCCGTCTTCTGCTGTGACGCGAAAGGAGGACAGTCGCGAAATACAATATGTTCTAATGTCTGACTGTGGAGCCCGAACGCTCACAGTTCGGGCTCCACGGCGGCCTACAGTGGTTGCGGTGCTCTACAGCTGACCCGAAGGTCATGGGATCGAATCCTGGCCGCGGCGGCCGCTTCTTCGATGGAATCGAAAATGCCTTAGGCCCGTGTACTTAGATTTAGGTGCTCGTTCAAGAGGTGGTTGAAGTTTCCGGAGCCCCGCACTACGGAGTTTCTCATAATAATATCGTGGTTTTGGGATGTAAAACACCAGATTATTATTATTATTATTATTATTAATATTATTATTATTATTATTATTATTATTATTATTATTATTACAGTTCCGGCTGTACGCATGATTTAAGGTGTGCGCGTAGCGCCCAGTTAAGGCAACGACGAGGTGAAATATGTGAAGTGCACTTGCGCAACTGCCGTTCATTTTAACTGGGGGCAAAAACTCATGACGCTCTACTTCCCGCACATGCCTATACCGATGGTCTGTTTGAGGCCAGTATGTTGCTGTGCAGTTTCGCATGGGTGCAATTTCGATGACCCTCCCCCTCGCGGGGCTAGGATTGTCGTCCGCCGGATCATCAAATAAAGTCTTTTTCACTCACTCACCTCAAGGAACAGATCACGTCAGACCGCAATTACGGTATTATTGAGGACTTCCGCAATATCTAACGGACAAACGGAGAAAAGATGCCGTCCCAAAGTGCAAGCGTCTTATTTACTTCCTCTTCCTCCTCATCTCTGCTTTGCCTTTCGCGGGATTTCCTAACCCTCGGCCACGCTGCATGTTTCCGGTGCGTCTTTTTGACCGGTGTGGTCGCCGAAAACTCCTCCGATTTCGTTGCGCTCGAGTAGGCAGACTTCAAGGAAATACGACCTCCTGCCGAAATTCCACAGATCCTTCCATCCCCCAAACATGGGTGACATCACCCAAAGACTTTAGATGACATCACCGAAAGACTGCGGTTCCCCTGTGTCCACTGGGCGAAAGTACGAATTTTCACAAAGGCGCGAGTGGGCACATGTGATCTCTAGCGCGTCTGATAAACTTCGGTGGATATCAAACACGAACAATCCTTCTCAAACAATGAGATACCCTTTTTGAAGCGCACTTCAAAAATGTCGATTAATCGATTAAAACATCACATGGAAAGCAATTAATCGATTAAACGCTAAATCGATGAACTATTAACGATTAAAAATTTTAATCGACCATCCCTAGCGCCGCTCCGTAGAGTAGATGATTCTTAGAGTAGAGAAAGGGGGGTGAGCGTAGGAGAGGATAGGGGAGGGGACGCGCATGCGCTGGGGGGGGTGTGGGAAGCGGGGGCCGCTCCGTAGAGTAGAGGATTCCTAGAGGAGAGAAAGGGCTGAGCGTAGGAGAGAGAGGGGAAGGGGACGCGCATGCGCTGTGGTGGTGTAGGACGCAGGAAGGAGGGACGGACTAAGCCCCCTTCAAACACATGCATGCAAGATCAAGGAATGGGTTCAACCTGGGCGACAGACACCACCTGCCTAGCCATTGCTAAGCAGCCTCTCTCTGCTCTCGGCCATGACTCTGATGACTGTAGTAGCGGTTGACGGCCTTCATATTACTACAGTGTTCTGGTTCGCATAATGGGTGCTTCCCTACTTCATGAAAGTGGCCGGACGCGGGACGGGGGACGCGGGACGCGGGAGGGATGGACAAAGCCCCGAACATAAGATGCTTCGCATCTAAAAAAAGAACAGCGGGCACACTTGGCGTCAGACGCCACCGCGTGGTAGGAGGCGCAAAGGGGTCATTCCATGTGCCGCAGTTTAAAAGAAAAAGATGTATCAAACAGCGTCGAAAAGTCTAACAGTATCATATTGTCACGTGGTCGTGACGTTGACGAAGGGAGCAGTCGATGTCTTCAAGGCGAAACACTTTATTTGGCCGAACTTGTGGCGGTGAAAACGGAAAGTCAGGTTACAGTAATACACACTGGCACAGATAGCGGCGAACAGAGCGTCGGCCGTCGATCAACTGATCATCGTTGGAACGCACCGGCTTTTATACATCACGCGTCGAACATTCTAGCCTTGTCACTGGTTGTCGCGCAAGCTCTGGAATAAGCTCGAGTGTTCGCGTCTTCCGCGCAATTTTAACACAACGATCTACAATAATCGTGAAGCTTCTAGAACAATCAGGCTCGGTTTGCGCTGATCATGCGGACAGTCTTTTGGGGCGAAAACCGAGTACAGAAAAATAAAAAAGGCGCGTGGCAATGCCCCCCCTCTCAAAAAGCATCGTCCCGATGCTTAAAAAAAGAACAAGGGGGAAAAATACATGCAACAATAAATCATAGCAATAAAGAAAGTACAATAATAAAGAAATAAGTGCAGTCCTCAGGTTCGCTAATGCGTGCAATACGGCTTGAAGCGCACGACATGGACGACTTCAGGTCGCGCACGGCGATGTTGAGAGTTCGTAATGCCGTCCGGGAAGACCTCGTAGTCCAGAGCACCGAGACGTCGAAGCACCTTGTACGGCCCGAAGTATCGCCGAAGAAGCTTTTGAGTAAGTCCACGTCGACGTATCGGCGTCCACACCCAAACGCGGTCGCCGGGCTGGTATTCCACGAAGCGTCGTCGAAGTTTGTAGCGGCGGCTGTAAGTCTTCTGCTGATTCTTGACCATGTCGTGCTTCTTCGGCGCACTGTAGGAGGGCGGTCACGTCGGTGTTTTCCTCGTCGGTCACGTTTGGTAACATGGCGTCGAGCGTCGTTGCCGGGCCCCGTCCGTAGACCAACTTGTATGGCGTCATCTGCGTCGTTGCTTGTACGGCCGTCTTGTACGCGAAGGTCACGTATGGAAGGATGGCCTCCCACGTCTTGTGTTCGACGTCGACGTACATGGTCAGCATGTCGGCGATGGTCTTATTTAGGCGCTCGGTCAGGCCGTTGCTCTGTGGGTGGTACGCGGTGGTCCGGCGGTGGCTTGTGTGGCTGTATCCCAAAATAGCCTGAGTTAAGTCAGCCGTAAACGCCGTACCTCTGTCGGTGATGAGAACCTCTGGGGCGCCGTGTCGAAGGACGATGTTCTCAACGAAGAACTTGGCTATCTCGGCGGCACTGCTTTGAGGCAGGGCCTTTGTTTCGGCGCAGCGTGTGAGGTAGTCGGTAGCCACGACGATCCATTTATTTCCGCAAGTCGACGTTGGGAACGGCCCCAGGGGGTCCATCCCGATCTGCTGGAACGGTCGCCGACGAGGCTCGATCGGCTGAAGGAAGCCTGCTGGTCTGGTGGGCGGTGTCTTCCGTCGCTGACACTCTCGGCACGTCCTTACGTAGCGGGCAACGTCGGCGGCAAGGCGCGGTCAGTAGTACTTTTCCTGTACTCTTGCGAGCGTGCAGGAAAGTCCGAGGTGTCCAGCCGTCGGGTGGTCGTGTAGTGCCTGGAGGACATCTGGACGCGTTGCTGAAGGCACTACGAGAAGGTAGTCGGCTCGAAGCGCCCAGAAATTCTTCTTTATGAGAACGCTGTTTCGCAAGAGAAACGATGCAAGTCCTCGCTTGAATGCCTTCGGAACAATGGCTGTCTTGCCTTCGAGGTACTCCATGAGGGCCCTGAGTTCCGGGTCGGCTCGCTGTCATTCGGCGAAGTCGTCGGTACTAATGGTTCCCAAGAAGAAGTCATCCTCGTGGTCGTCCTGCGGCGGCGGGTTGACGGGGGCGCGAGACAAGCAGAATCTTTTCGGCCGTACTTGTAAACGACGGTTATGTCGAATTCTTGAAGCCTTAGACTCCATCTTGCGAGACGACCTGAAGGGTCCTCCAAGTTAGCTAGCCAACACAAGGCGTGGTGGTCGCTCACAACTTTGAAAGGCCTGCCATAGAGGTAGGGGTGAAACTTCGGCGTGGCCCAGATGATGGCGAGGAACTCCTTTTCTGTTGTGGAATAGTTGACCTCTACCCTGGATAGCGACCGGCTAGCAACTGATGACCCTTTCCAGTCCGTCCGTCATCTGCACAAGGACTGCGCCGAGTTCCACGCTGCTTGCGTCGGTGTGCACTTCTGTTTCGGCGTGTTCGTCGAAATGCGCAGAGTAACGGAGGCGTTTGTAGGCGTCGTTTTAGTTCTTGAAATGCTTCCTTCTGCTGCGTTTCCCACTTGAACTCGACGTCAGTCCTGGTAAGGTTAGTGAGTGGCTCGGCGATGCGGGCAAAGTTTTTGACGAACCGCGTGTAGTAGGCGCACAGGCCGAGAAATCGACGCACGGCCTTCTTGTCGGCAAGTGGCGGGAACGTAGTGATGGCGGCTGTCTTCTGAGGGTCGGGGCGTACTCCGGACTTGCTTATCACTTGGCCCAAGAACAAGAGTTCCTCGTAGGCGAAGCGGCACTTTTGAGGCTTCAGGGTAAGTCGGGAGGCCTTGATTGCTTGAAGTACAGCTGCAAGGCGCCGCAGGTGTTGTTGTGTTGTTGTGTTGGTCGAAGTTCGAGGAAAACACAACGACGTCTTCTTAGTACACAGGGCAAGTCTGCCACTTCAAGCCGGCCAGTACGGTATCCATAACGCGTTGGAAGGTCGCGGGGGGACGAGCAACGACCAAAAGGCATTACCTTGAACTCGAACAAGCCGTCTGGGGTTATGAAAGCAGTTTTTTCTCGCTCTCTCTCATCGACTTCGATTTGCCAGTAGCCTGTATTGAGGTCCATCGACGAAAAGTACTTCGCGTTGTGGAGTCGAGCCAGAGCGTCGTCTATCCGCGGGAGAGGGTACACGTCCTTCTTCGTGATCTTGTTCAGGCGACGATAGTCGACACAGAAACGTAACGTCCCGTCCTTCTTCTTCACCAACACCACGGGAGACGCCCAGGGACTCTTGGACGGCTGGATTATGGCGTCGCGTAGCATTTCGTCGACTTGCTTCTTTACGGCTTCGCGTTCTCGCGTCGAAATTCGATACGGGCTCTGACGGACTGGTCGGGCACTTTCTTCGGTTATGATACGATGTTTGGCGACTGGGATCTGTCGAATTCTTGACGACGATGAGAAGCAGTCCTTGAATTGCACGAGCAGATTTTTGAGCTGGGCTTGCTTCTACTTTGGGAGGCTGGGGTTCACGTCGAAATCTGTTTCGGCACCTCGATTTGTCGTAGGATGTTCGGCAGTATCGGAGAGAGCGAAAGCATTGCTGGTGTCCACGAAGTTCTCGATGTAGGCGACCGTCGTACCAATGTTGAGGTGCCTATATTCGTGGCTGAAGTTTGTTAGCAGTACCTTTGCTTTGCCGTCGCGCAACTCGGCGATGCCTCTTGCGACGCAAATCTGATGGTTCACAAGTGGGTGCTGATCGGCCTCGACGACGCCTTCAAGGTTAGCGGGTATTTAGGTGCCGACGGAAATGACGACGCTGGAGAGAGGCGGAACGGTGACCTGCTCTTCTATTACATTCAAGGCATGATTCCCCGGCGCCGTGTGTGGCGGCAGCGTTATCGACTCAGACCTCAGGTGTATGACGGCGCCGTGTTGACTTGGGAAGTCCATGCCCAGTATCACATCCCTGGAGCAGTGCTGCAGAATTAGAAAGCTGGCGGGTTAAGTCCGGTTATTGATGGTGACTCTTGCTGTGCAAACACCGGCCGGCGTTATTAGATGACCCCCAGCGGTTCGGATTTCAGGGCCTTGCCAAGCAGTCTTCACTTTCTTCAACTTCATCGCGAAAGGCCCACTGACAACGTAATAGTCGGCTTCAGTGTCGACGGGAGCGGTGACGTTGTGGCGGTCGAGGTCGCTGGTTCGTCGTCGTGCGTGGCGGTTGGGTCGCGGCGTCGGATCACGGCTGCGTTGAAATGTTGATCTGCTTCCATGTTGCGTC